>QEPC01003616.1:507058-517422 GCA_003113815.1 Sphenodon punctatus | reverse complement strand
CCCTCCTGCCTCCCTTGAGGAAATCTCCTCTTTGCTCTCTTCCTCCAACCCCTCCACCTGCCCTCTCGACCCAATCCCCTCCCGCCTACTGAACTCCATTGCTTCCATTGCCCCCCCCCACCCCATTACATGTCATTAATCTCTCCCTCTCCGCTGGCTCCTTCCCCTCCGCCTTCAAGCATGCCACTGTCTCTCCCATCCTCAAAAAGTCCACCCTCAACCCCACTGACCCCTCTAGTTACCAGCCGGTCTCCCTCTTACCCTTCGCCTCTAAGCTTCTGGAATGTGTTGTCTACTCCCGCTGCCTGGATCTCCTCTCTGCCAACTCCTCACTGGACCCTCTCCAATCTGGCTTCCGCCACCTTCACTCCACTGAAACTGCCCTTGCCAAGATCACCAATGATCTACTTGTTGCTAAATCTAAGCACCTTTACTCCATTCTTGTCCTCCTTGACCTCTCTGCTGCCTTTGACACTGTCGACCACTCACTCCTACTGGACTCTTTTCTCTCCCTAGGCTTCTGCAGCTCTGTCCTTGACTGGTTCTCCTCTTACCTCTCTGACCGCTCCTTTAATGTGTCTCTTCCCAATTCCAATTCTTCCTCCCTCCCCCCCTTGGTTGGGGTTCCCCAAGGCTCTGTCCTGGGCCATCTCCTCTTCTCTATCTACACCCTGTCTCTTGGCAAACTCATTGCCTCCCATGGCTTCCAATATCACCTCTATGCTGACGACACTCAACTCTATCTCTCCACCCCCTCTCTCCCCTTCTGTCCAAGCTCATCTCATCAACTGTCTCTCTGATATCTCTGCCTGGATGTCCCAATGTCAGCTCAAGCTCAACGTGGCTAAGACTGAACTCCTTATCTTTCCACCCTACCCTTCCTCTCCCTCTTCCCTGTCCATCCTTATTGATGGGGTCACCATCCGCCCCATTCCCCAAGCCCGTAGCTTGGGCTTCATCTTCAATACTCACCTTTCCTTTCAACCTTACATCGACTCTGTTGCCAAGTCCTGTCACTTTGCCCTCTACAACATTGCTCGGATTCGCCCCTTTCTCTCTGTCTCCTCAGCCAAAACCCTTGTTCACGCCACGGTCATCTCTCACCTTGACTACTGCAATCTCCTCCTTACTGGCCTCCCCCACTCTCACCTGTTCCCCCTTATCTCCATCCAAAACTCTGCTGCTAGGGTCATCCACTCAGTCCATCGCTTCGACCACATGCCTCTCCTCTCCTCACTTCACTGGCTCCCCCTTCCTGAACGCATCCTTCACAAACTCCTGGTATTCACTTATAAATCCCTTCACAACCTGGCTCCCCCTTACCTCTCAAGTCCTAGTCTCCTTACACACTCCTGCACGCACTCTCTGCTCCTCCTCTGCCCCCTCCCTTGTTCTCCCTCATCTCCCCTGATCCCCTAACTGCCTTCGTCCCTTCTCCATTTCTGCCCCCCTTGCCTGAAACTCCCTCTCTTCCCACATCCGCCTTGTCCCCTCCCTCCGCAACTTCAAAACCCTCCTCAAAACCCATCTCTTCCTTGCTGCCTTTCCCGACGCCTGTTAGAACTTTCCTTTCAATATTTACTGTCTGCCCTCCCCACAGACTCCTGCCTAACTGCAACGAAGCCAAGCACGTGCACCTGACACTTTGCATCCACTTGAATGTTATTTATCCCTTGTCTCTCCCTATGTTCCCACTCCTTGTCTAATTAATAAATAGTGTCTTGTGTGAAAGCAGCCATTCTCTCACAAAAATTGCCTACTGCTACTTTGAAAGCTATTGCTCAGAAAAAAACAAACATACCTACATAGCTTAACAGAGTCCCTCTCACAAACTGCCCAAACTGTTATTTCACATTACTGGCTAAGTCTCAAAAAAATGCCGATTACACATGCAAAAATGAGATACAGATACAGATCTCCAGGTCTCATTACACTAAATAGAGCTACAGATATCAGCTGCACTGCACATCCCTACTGCATAGCATCTGACCTCTGGTACAGCTGTGCACATCTCCTAAATGAGAAAGCAGGATTCAAACTAAAGGGCAAATTTGGCCCCAAGACTCCAGCAACTAAGGGTCCTTCCATGCATTGGCTTGATCGTGGAGAATGGGATATGGAGTTCAGGCCACACAGACATCTTCTACTGCAGGTCAGTTATGTGGAGGGGGGTGGCGGGTTGTAGTATGAACAAACACACACACACCAGCCCTACCACACAATTAGCTGGCAGTGGGAGAAGGCAGCACAGGCAGAATGCCATGTTCCCTTCCCACTGTGAAGCAGATGTGTGAAAGAGCCCCTTATAATTTTATCAAGTTAACTTGAAGACATTCCAGTAGTGGGAAAATGCATTATATGGGAGTGTTTTGTGTCCATATTTGATTTCTATCAATTCCATGCTCTATACTAGAACTTTATTTTTTATGTAAGTCTTTCAGATATCTGAAAGGAGAGGGTTGTTTTTCATTCTATTCTGAAAGTCTGAGAAAATGTTGGCAGGAAAATGTGGAATTATGAGCCACACTGAGGATGAATTTAGCTTAGCAATATACTTAAAATTCAACTGCAAATTAAAGATAGTTCTTCAAATCTTCCTTAAAGTTCTGCCTGGTCAAGCATCTTTAAAATCCTTTAATTGTTCCCCTAGCTGAAAGAGATGAATCAGGGGCTGGACCACTTACTAGTGAAGATCCCAAAATGACGCCAGGGAAGGTCCCAATCTGCAACTACTCATGCCTGGAAATAAAGTAGATTCGCCCATTATTTTGGGAGCCACCAGAGAGCTCAACCCCTTGCAGAACTGAGTGCTTAGTATCCACAGTACACACTTGGAACAGTCACCAGCACTAGGCAGCTTGAGCATGCAAATTGATGGGAAGGAGCAAAAGGTGTGAATTCATGTTTAAAACAGGTCAACAACATTTTACCTCTTAGCCCCACAGTATGCTTCAGTCTATATTGGGTTCATCCATTACAAGTGACTGAATTCTGTTTAACCATAGGCACACTGGGGACAGATTGGGTTATGTCATCCAGTCATGCATTTGTCCCAGTTTCTTTTCTTTGGGCAAACGCAACATAGCTACACGGGTGTTTTAAGTAACATCACCTTTCTGGAAACTGGTGTATTAAATCACATCACAAAGCAGTGGTGGCTGGTGGTTTTTGAGGCTGGTGGGGCAGTGGTTGGGTTGAACCCTCTGCCGGTAGCTTTGCTGCCTGCGGGCCAGAGCCAAGGCCAATGGTAGGCCAGTGGCGTGGCTTAACCCAACAGCAAGGAGTTCCCAGGGTTAACATTGGATGGACATTACATTAATTAATGCTGGGAACTTCTTGCTGCTATGTGAAGCACTCCCACTGGGGGATAGAGAGCCCTCTAACTAGGGTCCCATCCATTCTCTCCCACTTGGTCCAAATTAACCATAGCAGGTTACAAAAATAGATTGCATTGCCATCGCCTACCTTTATCCTGAACCCTCGAATCCTCAATTTTCATGGCATTCTTTTCATTCTCTTCTCAGAAGGCCTGTGCTTGGACAGGCATTTGGCTGCCAGGGATACAGTGTAGGTACTCTTCATTCAGAAGAGAATGAAAGGGAAGAGAAGGACAACAGAGGAGAGTAGGAGGGGAAGGGTTTGGTTTTGGTACACGAGAAGAGTAAGGGGAAGTGATGGACAGGGAAAAGGGGTCTCCTTGTTGTCTGCAGCCTTCTCTTCTGCCATGCTCCTACCTACTTTCTCCTCTGTTCACAAGGAGAGCAGTTTCAGGCCTGTATAGCAACCAAACACTCCCCATCCAAACCAGCATTCCCAGTACCAACACTGTCTCCCCGGCAGCCAAATGCCTGTCCAAGCAAACAGACCTTTTTAAAGAAGTTTGGCAAATTTCAGGACTGCATTGCCACCAAACCAGGCCTATACAGACCAGCATCCCTAGTAGCTACACCCTATCCCCAACAGCCAAATGCCTGTCCAAGCAAACAGACCTTTTAAAAAAAGTTTGGCCAGTTTCAGGGCTACATTGCCACCAAACCAGGCCCATCAAGACCAGCATCCCCAGTACCTACACTGTATCCCTGGCAGCCAAATGCCTGTCCAAGCACACAGGCCTTTTTTAAAAGTTTGGCCACTTACAGGCCTCTGTTGCCACCAAACCAGCCCCATCAAAATTTAAACAATGTGTTTCTGTTTCTCAACAAAAACCCCAGGCAAGATGCTCAAAGTCACATAGTCATAAGCAGAGAGGCCAGAAACTACTTTCCAGTAGAGAGCAGCAGTGAAACAGTTAAGGGACCATTTTAAGAAAAGATTTTCCACGACCAGTAGACCCACAAATTTACAAAATGGCCTCTCTACTCGTGCTTGGGAGGGGAGAAGGAAAGCAGCAATGCATCATGCAAACACAGAGCAAGCAAAGCAAACCATCTTAAGGCAACAATGTTATGTGCAGTCCTTAGCACACCATAAAAGTAGCAGCGGGGATTTCCACTTGTCCCCCTAAAACATGCTACACAGCTCTGTTGCAATGTAAGAGGTAGTTTCTGCTGAAACTAAACACAGAGCATTCATGCCAGGACTAGCCATCAGTGAAAAAGCCTGCCACAACACCCCACCAAACTGCAAAGGGTGGGGGCAATTTAAAATGCAAGGAATATTGCAGTAAAGATTGGAAACCCTTCCATCTAAGCCCCTAGGTCCCCCACCCATAAAAAAGAAAGCAGACATTTTACATCAAAAAAGCCAAGAAAGAGACCAATTTTATTCAAAAGTAGCCATGGCCAATGGGGGCACCAGAAAATGGCTGCAGCCTTTGCACATGCTTGAAGAGTTTGGGAGAGGAGCGGGGGGAAACTAGCAGTACAAATGCAAACACGAACACAGAACAAGAAAAAGCAAACCAGATCTTAAATCAATAGGGATGGGAAAACGCGGTTCGGAAGTTTGGAGTTCGGCCCGAACTCGGCCTGTTCGGACGACTGAACCCGAACACGAATCCGAACATGAACAGACTGAACCAAACTCAATTCTGAACATCGAACTGACTGAACAGTTCGGTCAGTTCGGATTGCGTTCGGGTGAGTTTGGGTGGCAAAAACGTGTCACTGGAAGGCAAAACGTGACAGGGAGGGGGAGTCAGCTGAGGAGCAGACTTCCAGGCACCAGGGGTGGAGAGGCTTGGAGTAGCAACCAACCTGCTGAATCACTATCCCTTTTCACCGCAGACCTCTGGCTTCGCAGTCTGCGATTGGCCACGGGCTAGGCTGCACAGAGCCAATGGGACTTGTGGAGAGGCGGGCGCAGCACAAAACAAAACTGATTGCCTCCCCCCTTCCCAACACCTTCTGAGCTAGTCACTGTTCCTGAACAGCAGGCGTTTCAGAAGGCTCCCTCTCCCAGCAGTTTGGTTTTCCTCAATCCATTGCCATCCTCTTCCTATTTCACCCATCCAACCCATCTATCTCCATATTATCATTTATTTAGATTAGATTAGATAGATGTAGGTGTTATTTTTTTGTTTTTACCCCTCCCTGTGTTCCCTGTGTTCAATCTTCCTTCCTCCCTCCCTCCCCCCTCCATTGAATCCTTTCCCTCTCCCTCTTATTCCATCCCTGATTCCCTTCCCCTGTTTTAAGTTTGGGATTTATTTAGAGTAGGATTATTATTAGATTGATTTTCATTTCAGTTTTGTACCCCTCCCTGTGTTCTTTGTGTTTCCCCCTGTGTAATATTGTATATATAGATAGATAGTTATTAGATAGATACTTACTAGATAGATATACATAGTAGTTAGCTTAGTTATAGAGATAGATAGAGATACAGTGTGTTTGTAGGACAAGGCCTTTGTAGTTAATTATTAGGATATTCCATTTAGTTCAATAGGTTTTAGAATAGTTAATAGCAGTTAGATTTAGCGTAGAGATATATATATATAATATTAGATTAAAAATTTAAATAAATTTTTAATTTTTAAAAAAATAAATAAATATAAAAACAGGGGGAACTGTGTGCAGTGAGGAGCTAAATGTGGGAACTCTGGAAGAGGAGAACCTTTGCAACTTTAGTGGGAGGCACAGAGAGTCCCATGATAGGAAACCAAGGACTACAGACCACAAACCCTGAGGAAACACAGATTGGCCGGACAGCCGTGAACAACCTTAACCCAGCCTTCTCAAAGAAGTTTGTTGTTGACTATCACTTTGAGGAGGTTCAGAAGCTGAAATTTGCCTTGTTCGACCAGGACAAGTCCAGCACGCAGCTGTACGAGCATGACTTTCTGGGAAAATTCTCCTGCACCCTGGGCATGATTGTCTCAAGCAAGAAGATAACGAGACCTCTCCTTCTGGGAAACAGGAAGCCAACTGGAAAGGGAATGATAATGGTACTGTTACTGCAATAGTATATACAATGTGTGCACATATAAGTAATAGAGACCGGAGGGGAAGCAGGGCTCGTGGGGTGATGCTTGTTTGATCCGCTATATAGGAGATCATCTGGCAAGGCCCCCCCGTCACGTCTATTATCTATGCCCTGAGTTCCCTGAGCCCTCCCGAGATCCATCTGTCACCGTTTCACCTGAGCATCATCTGGAGAGCCCACGACTGTGCAGTCATCTCCCTTGGGGTGTTAAAAGTGCCGCTGCGGCTACACCCAGGAGACCGGAGGGGAAGTGGGGTTCATGGGGTGAGGCTTGTTTGATCTGCCATATAGGAGATCATCTGGCGAGGCCCCCCCTCTCATGTCTATTATCTGTGCCCTGAGTTCCCGGAGTCCTCCTGAGACCCAGTTGTCACTGTTTCACCTGAGCATCATCTGGAGAGCCCGCGCCTGCACAGCCATCTCCCTTGGGGCATTAAAAGTGCTGCTGCGGCTATGGCAGTGCCGTAGGCACGTGCCGGTACATTGCGCCTAAGGGCATTGCGCACAAGGGCGCACCCTTGTGCGCGGCCTTAGGCGCTAGCCGGGCTAGGGCTACTCCCCCCTTTTTTCTTTTTTCCTTATCTCTTTGCTTGTGTCTTGAGGCCTGTCCATCTGAGGATCTGGCCATGAGCAGGAGAAGAGGGAAGGAGGGGATGCTCACCCAAGCCCAATCTAGAGCTCGGCAATCATTGTTGAAAGACTACCTGTGGACCCCAGAGGCACGACTATCCCAGAATGGTACTGATCTTCGGGCTAGTCCCAGGAAACTATTGGGCCAGGAGGAAGGCCAGGGGGACTGGATGGGACTTGCTGAACATTTACCTATCCCCTGTTCTGGTATACCTTCACTAGATTTACTACAGGACCCTGTGGGGTTTTCTCCCCCTGTATTTACTAACCAGGGGGATAGTGTCCTTGACCAGCTGGCTAACCAATGTTCTGCAGTGGGTGATTTGGTCTCTAAACTTTATATACCCAACTGGAGAGCATTAATATGCAGCTCGAGCTCCAGAGACTCCAGTTGGGGATTATTATTGATAATCTTAATTTAAATTGAGCTACTAGCCCCCAGACCAGGGACACCCCCACCCCCCAAGCCAGGTCCTCATTAGGAACCCAAGTACAGTTGAACTATATTTGTTAGCAGACACCATCCCCCGGGGTTAGGCCCATTAGGCCATCTAAAATTGATAGGCTATCCTCCCTACAGTTGGACCCCCGGGGGCTGATTGTTAAAATTATCCCCTTACCTTCAGGGCATCTGCCTTATTGGTTATCCAAGTCCAGTATTAAACGACATCTATCTGGCATTACAGGTATACCAATTAGTTCGGACTCTATACTCAATTATTATACGTTGCCATCAGCCCTGCATTCCTATCGGTTGGTGATCCATTTTGCCTCTCCATTGTTAGTAGATGACCTTAGGTAGCACGCTCATCTATTCGCTACAAGAGGGATCTACTTGTCAAGGCTCCATGTCAATCCTGTCATTTCAGTCTTATTTCCATCTGCCCCTAAGGGAGCATTTGCTCCATCATCCAGTAACCTGGATATCCCTAAATCTGGTATAATAGCTCAAGGCAATTCTAGGCAGGTTCCCCCCGCAGTTGGCTACCCTTCCCTCGGAACTCCAGAAGACTCCTGACTCGCGGGACATGTACTGTCGGACCTATGTCTCCAATAAATTTCCGGGGGATGGGGTGGTCTGCCAGCCCCCAGTTGGGACCTAACTGGCCTCCTCCCCTCCGGATGGGGGAGATTTAAATTTAAATTTGAATTTGACAAAAGTTCAGTCTGGACTTAGTGATATGGAGTCTAAACCTTCTATTGCATCACAGTTAAGGACACTTGCCAATCCGGATGATGGTAGCCTCTACTCCTCCAGTCAAAGAGAAATTGACATTGTGTCATCGTTTGTTTCTAACACGGGTTTAATGAATACCAACATCAATACAATCAATTTTCCTGATCCTATCTTTGAATCAGTTTCCCCAGTCCAGGCCTAGGAGCTGTGTCCACTTCCAACCACAGAGGGCCCTTTAGTTTCATCTGGCCCCGATAGTGGTTCCCCTGCACCATTGACCTGACTAGTTCCAGGCCTCCAAGCGGGGAATTTGAATCTATGCTCCTGGAACCTGGAGGGGTGGGATAGGCATAAAATGGATCCAGACTTCCTTGCTTATGTAGGGAAGTTCCAGATCATTTTTATCCAAGAAACTTGAACTAGATCTTCACTTGCCCTTGAGGAGTATAAGGTTACGGCCTACCAGCTAGTATATACAACACCAAAGGACACTCGTGTGGTGGCATAGGCTGTTTCAACTCTGATAGTCTAATGTACCAGGACCTCGAGGTTATCAAAGTACCCGCGCTAGCCTTGGTCCTGATCTTTTCCATTGGTCAATTTACCTAGGTGGTCATCTCTGTCTACATTCCACCGTGAAATGCAGGTTCCTTTCAGGCCAGTTGGACTGAGCTGGAGGACTTGATAGTCTCCCTCTTAAATAAATATCCAGAGGGGCTTCTACTCCTAGTAGGTGACTTCAACGCAAGGTTAGGGGCAAGTGACCAGGATCTTTTGCGATATTGTGACCCTTTGCCACAGGATCCATATGGCAGACTTTCATCTAGGTATCCAAAGATCCTAGGATTAATTCGTCAGGCATCAGATTAACTAATCTTATTATATCTACTGGCCTTTATGTCCTTAATGGGTCAGGTTTTGGAGACACCATGGGGGAACTTACTTACTTGGGACATCTTGGGGCTAGCACTGTTGATTTTGCCCTGGTCTCTTCCCCTGTCATTCCTTATTTATTGGATTTTCATGTGGGGTCAGTTTTGGTTAGCGACCATGTCCCTTTGGCTATTTCTTTTGATATAATTCCCTTTCTGTCCCATGGCCCTATGGGCTTTAATATTGACCTGGATGAATTGGAATGCCATAGTTCTGTCCGATGGGGCAGGATACCTGCAGGTTTTACAGCCTCTATTATCTCAGATCCTGGCTGCCAGCGCATACGTGAAGTCCTTCTTGCCTCCAGTAGAGGCATTAGCACAGTGGATTTATACAACCAGTTAATTGACAACTGTGGCCAGCTTCTTAAAACCCTGAGACCAGGACCTTGTGGGCAATCTAGGCAATCTCCCAGTGCCATTAGCAAGGGGTGGTTTGATAAGGAATGAAAGGTAGCTAAGGCGAAATTGGCCAGCCTCTATAGAGATTACAGGAGGTCAACTGCGACCAAGCTTCCAGCTTCTTATCACGTACTTAAGCTGGAATACAGGAACCTCATAAAAACCAAAAAAGGCAATTTGACCAAGATCGCTGGGACAGACTCCAGGTAGCGGCAGAGCAGAAGAATAGTAAAGAGTTCTGAGGGCTGGTAAATGGTAGTGTCATCTGTACTAATGGTTTCACCTATTTCACCTAGCACCTGGATTTTGCACTTTCTATGCTTATTTAATTCTACCCCAGAAAATGAAGGTGGGGAGGCCCCCTTTGTCAGGTCCCGGGCACGAACCCTTGGCCTTGGGATGCGGGAGAGGTGCCTTTGGGGCCTGCGCCACCTGGTGGATTTGTTCACCTCCCGCATTTCTCCTCAGTAGACCTTCCCCTGTCTTACTGCCCTTTGCATGGCCACACCCTCTCCCAGCTGGGGCTTGTTTCCCTAGCCCGCCCCCCAGTTTCCTGATTGGCCACAGATGGTACTTAAACACTGATGTGGCCTCAAGAAGCTGGTGGAGCAATGTCTCACACCCGCCCAAAGGTTTGATGTTTATGTGTTGTATCAAGTGCTTCTTCTCCTGTTGTGTGTTTGCCCTGTATCCCTGTCCCCCCTATAGTCTGCATATGTTTCCCCAGCTTTGGCTCCCTCGCCCATTGTTTCTTGTTCCCCTCATCCCTGTTGCTCCCCTGCTCCCATTCCCTAGCCCCTTGT
>QEPC01003616.1:472537-484759 GCA_003113815.1 Sphenodon punctatus | reverse complement strand
GCCCAATTCCCTGCCGTGGTCCCAATCCCATCACGTCTGCTCAGGGCTTTCCTTGACCACGGGGGGTAGATGTTCAGCTTGCCACTGCTGGGAATCCACTATGGTGAATCGGGACCACATAATGCCTGAAAACACCCCTTGGCTCCCATTCATGTACTCAACTGCTGCAGCCACCATGCTATTCCAAGCCACATGCATATGAGAGAGCTGGTAGCACTAGTGCCTGCAGAGTCAAGGATTTGAAACTTGTTTAATTTTTTCATCTACCAGCCACCTCTCCGTTTCATCTCTTTAGAGTGGGGCAGTTCTCGGTGGCTACTCTACAGTTATGGAACTTTCTCCACTTGGAGATCTGCCTGAGCCTGAGAACCTTTGGGGAGCTGTGTAAGACCTTTTTGTTTGGCCAGGTGTTTGGCAGGCTGGGATAGGATTGTGTAGAATGGGATATTGGGGTTAGGGAGAGGTTGCTGGATAGGGTTTAGGGTTTCTTTTAATTGTTTTGTATGGTTTTCATATATGTTCTAGGCTTATGCATTTTCTATATTTTTGTACACTACCCTGAGCCTTTGAGGGAAGGAAAGGATAAAATTGAATACATAAATAAAAAATAATAATAATAATAATAATAATACCTGCGTGCTGGGGACTACCATGGCCAGCTTCCGTGGCTGTCCCTCATTAGCCATTACAGTTGTCTCTCATGGTGGGGGGGTGTGGTGCTGTGAGCAGGGCAAGGGTGGTCTCCCCCCTCCCCCCTCCGTTTGTTGTGCTATCAGCTCTATCCAGGCCATGTGAGCAGTGGGACATCTCCCTGGCCATGGGTACACCACTGCTGTGCCCCAACTTGACCCAGGCCATGTCGCCCACAATATTCTGCCCCAGGCAGCCTGGGAAACAGTCCAGCTAGTCACACATCTGTTTTTACCCATAATCTCCCTTTTCACTTTCCATTTGCTTGACCTGTGAGATACCCATAGCCACAGCCACAGCCCGTCAAACTAGTGACGGGGGGAGGGGAGGACACTGATCTTTTTCAATGGGAGATTAACACTAAAAGAAGTGAGCTTTAAGGCAACATTTGAATGAAGGGAGAGCAATTGTTAGGGGACATAATTAATATTTTTACTGCCCACTTCGGCCATCACATAGCTTTATTATGCCGTAACTGTAACAGCTACATTTATAAAGTATTCAGATTCCAAGTAATAAAGCTTTATGTTATACATGGCAGATGCTGTGGGCACTGGAACAGCAGAAGAGCATGTGATGTCGTTTAGCTTTAAAATTTGTTTTCCTGTTTTGATAGCACACACTAATCTATCCATCATCATTATCATAGATTTTATAGTACTGATCGGTGAAGATATGCCATTTGTTTTAAATTTACCCTTAATTTCAGTTTGCAGAAGTTTACTTCATTCTTTAGTCCTCATTAAATTATTTCTCCTGCTTTTATATAGGGAAGAAGAAATAATGGATATTCCACTCTGTGGTATCCCCTGAGAGAGGATGGGATTTTCATTCCTTGACATTTAAAACATAGCATAGTGGGGATTTTTTCTGTATGAATTACAAGTAGCTTAAAGATAAAAGATAGTTTTAAAATGTTGGGTGATATTTTAAAAATTGAGATTAGGAAGTAGCCAACATGAGTTTGTCAAGGGAAGGGACTCTAAAAGTTTGTTATAAGCTAAATGATCCTCAATGATCCCCAATTCTTTGGCCACTGAGGCCAGAACTAGAGGCATTGTCCATAAAAGAGGAAAGATTTAGGGTTAATAGTAAGAATAATTTATTAAGAACTGTTTGCTCTTCTTTAGTGGTCTGTTCATCAATGTTGTTGAAGATCCATAACTTGCCATTTTGATGTCCAGAAGCATATCTAACAACTCTAGTTTTTGTAACAGCAAATTCTACACAGATTTCAGAGCTCAATTTAGCAATGTCTGACAGTCATGGGATGGAAGCAGTCAACAGAATGATAATACTAAATTTAAGCTAATATGGAGCAGTTGTTTGAACATTATTTAAAGTTTTTCCACACACATTTAAGCAGAATTATCTCCCTAGACAAAATCTGAAAAAAGGCATCCCATTACAATACTGGCTATATAGTTATTAGTTTTACAGTTTGAATTATGGTTGCTTGTGGTAAAAACAAAAACCACAGAGTTAGACAGCAGATTAGTAGTTTTACTTATCTTGGTATTTTATTACCTGTTTTGAATTCCTAGAACTATACACATCTTGGAATTGTATTACCTGTTTTGAATTCCTAGAACTATACACATGACATACTACTTTCAGATGAGATGGAACTGCCATGGCCATTGTCCACTCCGGGCCATGGTGGTACCAGTCACTCCGGGTCAGACTTGGCCGGGCCACCAAAGAAGCGTTACGATGGCCCTGACTGGGGTAACGCATGGATGTGTGTTCGCACATCCCTGTCCCCACACTGCATGCAGCACCTCTCCCTCCAGCTGACAGGTGGCCATGGCAACCAATGATGGCCGTCGTGGCACCAATGCCACTGTGGACCAGGCTGAGGGAAGCAGGCTATCAGATGTGATAGGCTGCTTAACTTCAGGTATGCTGAAAAGAAATGAAAGGGGTTCAACTGCTTTTCTGCACCCTGGTGAAGCAGGTTCCTAGGAGGGGTTCAGCTGCTTTTCTGCACCCTGGTGAAGCAGGGGTTCAACTGCTTTTCCGCACCCTGGTGAAGCAGGTCCCTAGGAGGGGTTCAGCTGCTTTTCTGCACCCTGGTGAAGCAGGTCACTTTCAATTCCCGGGATCAAGTGGAAATACTACTGTTTGAGAGGGTGGGGAATTACTCCTCTTCTATTTCTAGTAATGACTCTTTTGTTCATTTTTAGGCATTTATTCAATAATAGCAACACAGTTTAACATACCAATTATTAAGGAAGCACTTACACGTAACGTAAAATCCCTCACCTACCCTGACTACTTCAAATACATACAAAGCACATATTCTTACATGATCAGAGGTCAACGGTTTGGTTCCAGAAGGAAGGCAGGTAGGGGGCCCAATGATGCTGAGAGAGAGAGAGAGAGAGAGAGAGCCTAGCTGTGGCACGTTGCCGGACTTCCTAAGGAGAAGTCCCAGAGAGGGCGAATCACCGAGCTCGTCGGCACCCTGATAAGGGCTAACAAACGAGTACCATGAAAGGCAGAGAACTGATCCAGAGGCTGACCTTATATACAAGTTTCCCTTATTACTTATCCATGTTAAGGGGCTGTCTGCCTCTTACTCCAGAATGTTCCCCTTATGGCTATCCATGATTGGGGTCCTTCTGCTTAGTCATTGGTGTGGGGGTTTGCCCTGACCGATAGGGTCTGGTCCACCCCTCCCTCCGGAGGGGGGGCCTGACTCTTTGGCCCTGGGTCACCCACACCCTTCTTGGAGGCATCTGGTTGTCTGATAAGGCCATCTTTCCCTTGCTCGTACAGTTTAACTCTATTATCAGTTTCTGACCTTCCTTTTGTCCCTCAACGTTCCTGTGAATTATAAACTATTCAGTTTTGTTTGGGAACATGGGATTTCTGCTCTTTTTCTCAGACATCATTCGTTTCCTCTGACCAATTTGACCATCTTCCCTACTAACACTTTCTGTTCTTTAAATCAATGACTTAACACATGTACTAAATAATGTCTTACCTAATTTCTAGCATTCTACATAATCTTAAATAAAAGCCACAATGGCCTACACAAAAGTTACATTCAAAGTGTTACATACTTATAAATCCAGTGTATACTTTTGGTTACATTTTAAAAAGGAGTGAGTTACAATAACATTCAATGTCTGTTCTGGCACATTTGTGTCAGAAGAAGCACTTCTGATTTGGTTACATTGTAGCAAGGAGATTAGCATCTTTGTTAGGCCCATGCCATAGCATAACAATGCCAGATGGCTCCAAACCATGGAGGATCTGAGGCCACTTTCACACCTGCCCCCCATGCAAGCCAGGAAGCCAGGTACCTTTTCTAGTTCCGCTATGTCTTTTTTGAGATGGGGTGACCAGAACACACAATATTCAAGGTGCACTTGCACCATTCATTTGTATAGAGGCATTATGACATCCTCAGTTTTATTCTCTATTCCCTTGCGAATAATTCCTAAAATTCTATTTGCTTTTTTGACCGCTGTGGCACACTGGGCTGAGGATTTCAGTGTATTATCCACAATCACTTCCAGATCCTTTTCCTGAGTGATAACTCCTAGCTTAGTACCCAGCATTGTGTAGTCATAATTTGGATTATTTTTCCCAATGTGCATCACTTTGCACTTGTCCATATTAAATCTCATCTGCCATTTAGATGCCCAGGCACCCAATCTTGTAAGATCTTGCTGCAGCTCCTCACAGTCTGCTCGTGTTCTGACTACTGTGAATAACTTGGTGTCATCTGCAAATTTGATCACCTCACTCTTAACATCCCTTTCCAGATCATTAATGAATTGAATACATTGAAAAGAACTGGTCCCAGTACAGATCCTTGGGGCACACCACTTTTTACATTCCTCCATTGTGAAAACTAGCCATTTAGTCCACTCTTTACTTCCTATTCTTTAACCAGTTACCAATCCATAGCAAAACACTACCTCCTATCCCATGACTTTTTAATTTTCTCAAGCGTCGTTTATGTGGGACCTTATCAAAAGCTTTCTGGAAATCCAGGTACACTATATCTGCTGGGTCTTCCCTGTCCACATGCTTGTTTATGCCCTCAAAGAATTCTAAGAGCTTAGTGAGGCATGACTTCCCTTTGATAAGTCCATGCTGACTCTTTGCCATTAAGCCATGTTTATCAATATGCCCAGCGATTCTATTCTTAATGATAGTTTCTACCATTTACGTCAAGCTTACCGCTCCGTAGTTTCCAGGATCTCCTCTGGATCCCTTTTTAAATATTGGGGTTAAATTTGCCACCCTCCAGTCCTCAGGTACAGTGCCAGATGCCAACGTTAGGTTACGAATTACTACTAGTAGGTTTGCAATTTCACATTTGAGTTCCTTCAGAACTCTGGGGTGAATACTATCTGGCCCTGGTGACTTGTTCGTATTAAGCTTGTCAATTTGCTCTAGAACCTCCTCCAGGGTCACGCTGATTTGTGACAGTTCATCCAATTCATCACCTACAAAGTAGGGTTCCGGCGTGGGTATCTCCCCAACATCCTCCGCAGTGAAGACCGAAGCAAAGAACTCGTTTAGCTTCTCTGCAATGTCCTTGTCCTCCCTGAGTGCCCCTTTTACTCCCTGGTCATCTAATGGCCCAACCGACTCCCTAGCAGGCTTCTTGCCTCTGATATACTTGAAAAAGGTTTTATTATTTGTTTTTGCCTCTTTAGCAAGTCTCCTTTCAAATTCTTTCTTGGCCTGCCTTATTAGCACCTTACAGTTACGTTGCCAGTGTTTATGCTCCTTTGTATTTTCCTCATTGGGGCTAGCTTTCCATTTCTTAAAGGATGCCTTTTTGGCTCTAATAGCCTCCTTTGCGTCTCCATTTAGCCACAGTGGTAGACGTTTAGTCCTCCTGCTACCTTTTTTAACTTGTGGGATGCATGTAATCTGGGCTTCCAAGATGGTGCTTTTCAACAGCCTCCATGCCTCTTGCAAACATGTAGTCCTTTCAACTGTGCCTTTTAGTTTCTTTCTAACTAGCTTCCTCATTTTGGCATAGTCTCCCTTTTTAAAGTTAAAAGCCAGTGCTGTACTTTTAATTAACTTTCTCCCTCCAGCAACTATGTCAAATTTGATTATATTATGATCGCTATTGCCTAGTGGCTCGGCCACAGTTACTCCTTGCACTAGTTCCTGTGTGCCACTTAGGACTAGATCTAAAGTAGCTCCTCCCCTCGTTGGTTCCGGAACCAATTGCTCTAAAAAGCAGTCATTTATGGCATCCAGAAATTTTACCTCCACATCCCGCCCCGAGGAGGCATTCACCCAGTCAATATTGGGGTAGTTGAAGTCACCCATTATTATTACGTTCCCAGTTTTAGTAGCCTGTTTAATCTCTGTTAGCATTACATAATCAGTCTCTCTATTCTGGTCAGGGGGGCGATAGTATAGCCCCACTGCTATACTCTTCTGCTTGATACCTGGAATTTCAATCCATAGGGATTCGAGGGAACAGTTTGCATCCTGTAAAATTTTTATTCTACTTGCCTCAATGCTGTCCTTAACATACAGAGCCACCCCACCACCAACACGATCTCCTCTGTCCTTTCGATATATCTTGTACCCTGGTATTACAGTGTCCCATTGGTTATCCTCATCCCACCAGGTCTCTGTGATGCCTATAATGTCTAGATCTTCATTTAGTGCTATAAACTCTAATTCTCCCATCTTACTTTTTAGACTTCTAGCATTAGCATATAGACCCTTAAATGTATTCTTTTTATTCTTCTTCTTAATGGCCACATTATAGGTAACTGAAACAGGCGCTCTGGAATCATTATCTGTCTGTTCTCCCCCGCGTTCCACCTGAAATCCTTTGCCATTTATCTTATCCTCAGTCTTAAGATACTCTACTTCCTCTAAAGTAACATCCTTTGGAGATGCCACAGTCCGAACCGTGCACTCCACAGTGCCTGTCATCTTTCCCCCAGGTTCTAGTTTAAAGACTGCTCAATCCCATTTTTAATTTTTAGCGCCAGCAGCCGGGTTCCATTCTGGTTAAGGTGGAGCTCATCCCGTTTGAACCCCATGCATATCCTGGCTTGCGCATTCCCTCCCACAACCAAAATATACAAGGTGTGTGGGTGGTTGGGTGGGTGGTGGTGGGGCAGGTCTGAAAGTGGCCTTCTTCCAGAATGTCACGTAGGGATTTCCCCAAGTGACAGCCCAGGCTAAACACCATGGTCAGGAGCCAGACCATGGTAACCATTTCAAAGTGACACTGGCACCCAGATTAATGTGCACTAAAGCAGATTAATCCATATGAGCATCACGTGTAAAAAGACCCACTGTTTCACCTAAAGCCATGACAAATCTTCTTAGTCACAGAATGTTGTATTTGTATATATGCTTTGGTTGCTAAGTTTGATTGTATTTCTGTCTGCCATTACTATGGATTTTATAGTACTAAAGTTTAAAGTATTTTAGAGTTCTTATAATAATAATAATAATAATAATAATAATAATAATAATAATCCTTTATTGCAAACCAATATCGGCCATTGCAAAAACACTTACATCATGTCTTGTAAAAGAATAAACAAACAGAATCCTTAAAACAATAACTAAACATATAACTTCCAATTTATAAATATGAAGCATAAAACACCTATACAAAGTGATAATAAAACAAAAACAGAGTCAAATACCCTAGCTAAACATTTCGGGGGACCAATTCATGAAAATAGTCAATTTTCCGTTGTCCAATCAGATATTCAGTGTATGATTGCCGTTGACTTAATTTTCTTTATATAAACATACATCAGAAATTTAGCAACTTTACCTGTAACAAACCAAGAACAATCACCCAGCAAATGGCTAACATAAAAATCGCAGGTTCTACCCAGGAAAGGAGTTACAAGCGGGGAGATGTATTTACTACGGGCAGCTATATAGAATGTACAGTCTAATAGGATATGTTTCATTATATCAATTTGGTTTCAATTACAGGGACACAATCTCTGAGCTAGTGGGATTGGCATTGAGTCTGGCCAAAACAAGCAATCTCCTTTGATTCATCGTTAGATTACTGTCCAGGAAAGGCACTGAGACGCCTATTACATTACAAATCTGCACGTAACTACCCAGGGCTCTACTTTCTCTAATTGACATCTCAATTTCTTGGCTGGTGATATCTGCCAACCTCTTGTTTAACATCTTTTTGGCTCCTTTATATCCTAGTGGAGTAAGTACCTCGGGATTGAAACCCAGATATTTTATTTTATTCTCCACAGAAGAGGACCATGAATTTGGATATTTATTCACATTTACCAATTGAGATAAAGGGGCCGCCAGATTGAAATATAGCCTCAGCCAGTAATTTATTGTGTCTGCCCAGACCCTCTCGTGAATAGGGTGCAATCCTATTCACTCAAGACAGAGGGTCATATTACCTATTCTTATAAAAGTGCCCTTACAAATCCTGACTGGAGTCTTTCCAAGTTTTTTGTTCTATCCAATGCCCATATAAAAGCCCCATAGAGAATTTGAGGGACACTGTTGTGGAGAAAAATTTTAATCGTGGGATTGACCAGTGAGCCCCCTCTTGACTTAAAAAAAGAAACTATTGCCTTATTCAATTGTTTTGCTTTTGCCGGGCAAGCTTGCATCTGTAATGACCATCCTCCGTTCAGTTGAAAAAGTACTCCCAGGTACCTAATGGAGTTCACTTGCATTATTTCATTCTAGCCCATGTACCATCTATACACTTTTTCTTCTGGGAGAACACTAGCACCTTTGTTTTAACATAATTAATTTCCAGGAGATTTTGGTCACAGTAACTCCAAAAGGATTCAAAAAGTTGCCTCAAGCCCACCTGCATCTTAGGGTGTTTTCAGATGTTACACGGTCCCGATTCACCACTGTAGATTCCCAACGGTGGTGAATCGAACAACCACCCCCCATGGTCAAGGAAAGTCCCAAAAAGACATGACGGGATTGGGACTATGGCAGGGAATTGGGCTGCCAGACCATGGACCGGGGCAGCACAACAGACATGACACAGATTCCTGGCTGTGGTCAAAACACCCACAAGGCACCGGGGAGGGGAGGGACACAGACATGGCCACCTGAGGGCAAATGAAGCCAGAAGGGACAAAAGGGAACGCCCACACAAGGGAAATGGGAAGGGAGGGGGAGGAGGGAGAGGAGCCACTGAGGTACCACATACAACAGGCACAGAGACAACGGGGGCACAGGGGAACACACAGCACAAACACACGCCCGGGCACACACACACACACATGGGAAAGGAAGGGAAGGGGGGACACAGTGGGACAGACAACACACACGGCACAATGGGCACAGGGTGGGGGGGCGCAGGACAGAGAAAAGGGGGGGAAATGATCCGGGGGCAGGGCTGGATACAGGCAATGGCAACCAGAACCACCACAACAGCACAGTCTGCACGGGCACCCCCACAGCAACACAGGCAGTCCCAGAATGGGGGGCCCTGGAAGGTCAGGGCACAGGCACTGGGGGAGGCCACATGGAATAGGCAGTGGCCCAGGAATGGTCCAGGAGGCACACACGGACCCCAAACACAGGCGATGTTGCCATCGAGGGGAGCCAGGAGAGCTGGGGCTGTGCAGCAGGTCCAAAGTCACAGACCACCACCACCCTGGGAGGAAGGCGGGAGGTGCAGTCCAGGGGGGCCAGAACCCTGAGGTCACACAGGCACCCATGAGGGGGGGTGGGGTGCAGGGGGGAGCACAGGCAGATGAGGACGGTCAGCTGCACCCAGGGGAGCAGGGGGACCGTGCAGAGAGCCAGACCCAGACACTAGAGAAGGCAGCCACTGAGGGGAACACCGGGTGCAGAGGCAGATGGGGGGGCCCCCATAGGGGGCCCGCAGCCACAGGCAGGGGCAGCGGCACCCTGGGAGTCAGCCAGCACAGCAGCATGGCCAGGACATCAAGGAGCGAGCAGGCAGCTGAACACGGCAGATGGGCGGAGGCAGGAGCCAGCAGGGGGACCAGCAGCCAGGGTCCGGAAGGCACTGGGGGACTCACAACCAACTGCTGGGGGCCATGAAGGGGCCAGGGGCTGGGTGCCTCTCCAGGTGAATGAAGTGGGGCCAATGAAGCATGCCTCAGTGGTACCCCAGCATGGACATGTGGTGGGCGACCAGGTAGTACGCCTCGAACTGATCCTTCATGGAGAGCCCCAACTGCACATTGGAACCACACACAAGACAGCACTGACAGCCCTGCCACGGAAGGCTCAGACACGCAGTAGTCTGCAGCAGGGGGCCACGGAAGGTGCCCAAGCTCCAACAGCTGGAGATACACCACCCCACGAGAGCGCTGGTACCCACGGTCCCTGTGGATGCAGCCAAAGTAGGACACCGCCAAGGCAGGGTCCCCCTCCACCGGACAAATCGTGTAGGCGGCCAGGCTGCACACAGAGAGGGCAGACACGATCTCTGCCACAGACCAACCCACATGCGAGCACCTCATCTCTGGGATGCGCCCATCAGGGAAGGGACGTAGTCCCAGCGTCTCAGCATGCAGTCGGCAATCCCGGGCGCTCACCTCATAGCCAAAGTAATGAAGGCCAGAGCTCAGGCTCGCATAGGCACCTGACAGGCTGTCTGGGCAGCTCAGTAGCAATTGCACGGCTGGGGTATGCCACAAGTCACACAGGGCCATGGTCTCATGGAAGGTCCACGTATGGGGGGGGCCCATGGGGCCCGGGAGCTCAGTGGAAGCACAGCCAGCCATGGTCCAGCCAGCCAGGGAGAATAATAGCATGGACAGGGGGTCCCACATTCCCCGGAGGGGCGGGAGGACACTGGGGGGACAAGGCCAAGCAATAAGGCCACAGGCTGCAACAAGGCATGGCAACAGAGTGAGGCATGGGGTGCGGACCCAGCACAGCTGCAGGAACCGCGCACACAGAGAGGACAGCCGACACACTAATCAGGTTGGCAAGAACACAATGTTGCCAACAGAGAAAGGTGAGGTGATGACAGAAGGAACGCAGCTGCTGCCTGCACGCCCGGGTACATGTCTGTTAGTGCACAAGGCCCCATGCAGAGACAGCAGGTGTGCTCAGTAGCCCACTCCCACTGCCCCAGGCCGACTGCCCTGCAGGAAGCGGCCTGGCCAGTCAGGAGGGGGGGCCCCGGGCCAACATGGATGCCCCTGCCCAGCCACCAGGTCCCGACCCGGGGGCGGGGCAACATGGGTCCCAGCCTATAATTGGGCCGGCTGCACCCCACCCGTGGCAGACTGCACCATGGAGTGGGACAGGTTGGGTGCCTGCAAGATGCACCTAGCACTCTGTGCCGAGTGGTATCACGCCCACACTGATCAGCTGCGCCTCCTGATCACCGAGGTGCACCTGGGCGACTGCCTGCGGGTTAGCTTGGCCTGGAGCACTGTTAGGGCCTGGAAAGCCCACCACGCCCACAGGAGATCCTTGGCCTGGCTCAGGGCTCAGCGGGTGTCCGGGGCGGACCAGCAGGCCATGAGCCATGGCCCGAACAGAACCGCTGCACTCCGGAAGGCAGCTGGGTGCCTCCAATGGTGGATGGAGACCATGTGGTGGGCTTCCCTGCTCTCTAGGCCCATTGCCCATCAGCTATGGGTCACAGAGCGGGCACAGGAGTGGTAGTCCTGTGTTCTGGCTCAGTGGGATGAGGCCACCTGGAGGGTGCACTTTCAGAGGGACAAACTCACCCTACTGTGGCTTGCAGAGCTGCTCACACCCTGGCTGGAGTGGCAGCACACCCCCATGAGGATCCCCATCCCCATGGTCCAGCGGGTGGCCATCGGGGTCTGGGGGGGTATTGGTGGGGAGGGGGGAGGAGCCAGTTAGGATGGTCTGCCCTCAGAGACTGATGGAACCCCAGCAGTTCCAAGAAGTCCTGAGGGAATTAACCTTAGACCTGGACGGTCACTCAGTCGATGAGCTGGTCCAGCATTGGAACACCTTGCTGGAGGAAGCCATCGACAGGGTGGATCTGAGACGCCCTCTGCCTCAGTCTCGTCACCGCAGGGTCCCTTGGTTTACCGAGGGGCTGTGGTGTATGAAGCGAGTAGGCAGGAGGCTAGAGCGACATTGGCGGTGAACTCACTCTGACTCCGACCAACTTCTCCATAGGACCCATTTGTGGTCCTATGTGGAGGCTGTGAGGGCAGCAAGGAAGGAGTTCCTTGCTGTCCTCATAGCGTCTCCAAAGTCACGCCTGGCGGAGCTGTTCCGAGTGGTGCGGGGGCTGGTTAGTCTGGCTTCGCTCCACTTGGATGGGGATTTGTCCCAGGTCCGCTGTGAGGAGTTTGTCATCTACTTCACAGACAAGATTGCTCGAATTCAGAGCGACTTTGATGCCGGATTAGGGGCAGTAGGTGGAGAGCACAAGGTGATGGAGGCCCCGTCCGGTCCATCTTTGTGGGGGGAGTTTCAGGAAGTGACGCCGGCCGATGCAGTGGATGTCCTGGGGTCTGTGAGGGCCACCTGTTGTGAACTTGATCCATGCCCGTCCTGGTTAGTAAAAGCTTCCAGGGAGACATTGGGGAC
>QEPC01003616.1:414584-465731 GCA_003113815.1 Sphenodon punctatus | reverse complement strand
GGTAAGCCCCCCTGCTGGTCCCTGGCTCCCCGGCCCCCCCACTCCGGCCCCTGTGTCCTGGGTCTGCCTCCAGGCCTCCCCCCCCACCCTGCCGGTGTGCCTCACCTGGGTCGTCCAGCTGCTGCCTGGACTGCTCTGCACTGGCCTCTTCACCTGCCTGCCTCTGGTGCCAGGGCTTTCTGTGCCCTGTGGGGGTATGGGGGGTGGTTTGTGGAGGAGTGTCGGATTCCCTGGGCGGCCCCCCAGGCCCCCATCCTGTGGTGTCAGGGGTAGATGGGCCCTGTCCCCTGGCTGGGCCTTACCCCACCCCACCCCCATCACCCCTGGTCCACCTCCCTCCCGTCAGCTTGCTTACCCTCGATGTCCATCTCTGATCCCTCTGAGGCTGGCCCCTCCCTGTTGCTGTGCTCCCCCTGTGACCACTGGCTGAGGGTGATGAGTGTGCCAGCCTCGGACTCCGCCTGTCTGGCCAGAGGGTGGGGGCTCTCCTGGGTGGTGTCCAGGGGGGGGCTGCTGGTCTATGAGGTCCCTGGGCATTCCTCCTGGAGGTCTGGGGCCCTGGAGCCGGTGCCTTCCTGGGGGGCAGCGAGGGGAGGGGGTACCTCGGCCCGTTCCCTGACCTGGACCACGGAGCGCTCCACAAGGTGTGGGGAAACTATCAAGCCCTTCATATGGAGGATGAGGTCCAGGGCATTGTAGAAGGGGGCGGTCTGGGCTCTTTGTCCGGACCGCCGGTTGTTGTCCCTAATAGCAAAGCATAGCATAGCATTTTAATTTATATCCCGCACTCTCTCAGAAAAGACTCGAGGCGGCTCACAGCACAATAAATACATCCCTGGGTTTGTTATCCCATGCAGGGGACTCAGCACAAAGCAATAATAACAGTATACAAAATATCAGCTCAATACAAAATACAGCCCCCCCCCAACTGATGACCTCACTTCCACCAATGCATCCACAATTCGGCAATCGGTCCCACCATTAAACCTTCTATCCCCTGCTGCCACCAGGGAATTCAGTCAACTCCACCCCTCTCTCATGCGGGGAGCCAGCCCCACCAGCCTCCTCATCAGCGAAATAACAGTACCCCCCATACAAGACAAAACCTGCACAATCTCCCACCTCTGCCCCATGACCCAGCCAAAAAGCAGAGCCAACAACAGACCCCTTAGAACAAATACAAAATAAATCACAGTTCCCCACAGGGGTTACAATCAGCAATTCCTACCCCACAGTCTCGTTTTTAGCACAAGGCACCCCCCTCGCAAAAAACCTACCTCCCCGCCTAATCACAGGACTCAAACCCAAAACCCCGACTGGCCCCGAAGGTCCCCAAAGGGCCGCACCCCTTCGACTCTGCGGCCTGCGGCACAGCCGCAGGTGGTGTCTTTATACACTCACTGGCTGCTTCCGGTAACGGGGGGGAGGGAGAGGGAGGGAAACAGGTCTCAGTTCAGTCATCCCCCAGCCCCCAAACTCACATACTCCCTCTGTCCCCAGATGGACAGCGGGAAGTCCCAACAGCTTATAGCAACAGCGGCGGCAGGCAGGACACCCGCAGGGCTCCATGCACAAGCGGCAAATGGTCATTAAAGCAATCCATTGAGATTGTGGTCCAGACTGTAGATGGCATGACATCCAGACTCTTCTCAAGGCACCTTCCTTCAGGTTTAGACCTCCTCCCTTCCAGGAATCCAGGTCAGGCAACCTTTCAGGAGATGTAGCCTCCTCTCTGGTCAGGAGCAGACTGCAGAGGTGTTCTCCTTCTGATGTGGGCTGTCTTCTCCTTTGTTAACACCCTCAGACTGTAGAAGTTTCTCTTTCATTTTATAAATAAGCTGTTGGGAGATGTTTGGAGTGAGTAGTGGCAGGATGCTGCCCAAGAAGTCACACCACTTGTTCTTTCTCTATTTATCATACCTTTACTCTGGAATACAGTTCACACTCATGATTCTATACCAACATTCACAGTCCACAAAAGACCCTTGGGCAGGCACAACCTTGTGACTCAGGTGTCCCTTGTACCAGGAATAGCATCCTGGCTTCAGGCTACCTAAGGCCACCATAGGCAGAACTTTCCTCTTCCTGTTGTCCTGGCAGGTTCTCTTAGGCAGAGCTTCTTCTCAGCTCTTTCTTTCCCTTGTAATGGCCTTGTACCCCCTCTTGAGCTCTTTGACCTTCGAGCAGCACTGTGCCACAGTCTGGTGATGCCCCGCCGCCTCCATTTCCCGCACTATCTCCCGGAACACGTGCTCATTTCTCTGATTGAGCACGAGCTCCAGGTGATGCTCCAGGGTCCCCCAGATCGGGATAAAGTCCTGGGTCTCCAGGAGCCCCCACTGCCCCCCTCTGTGGTAGGGCCGTCTCCTCCTCCTCCTCTGCCTGGGCAGCGCCCGGCTCCTCCGGGGGTTCGGGCTCCCGGGTCCATTTCCATGTCTGTGGGATGAAGGGGGTGTGTTAATTGCTGTTCTGCCTCTTCCCCTGTCCTGCGGCCCTCCCCCTCCCCCTTTTCTGCCATCTGACCAGGCGCCCTCCCCCCTTGGTGCCGCTGTGCCACCGGGCCCCCTCTCTTCAGTCCCCTTACCCGTTTTCGAGGTGCCTCCTCCCCCGGTCCAGTCGATGTCCCCGGGGAAGCCTGTTCCAGCTGCTGCTGCTGCTGCTGCTGTCCCTCCACCTCCTCCATTTGCAGCACAATCACCTCTTCCTCTGCCTGCGCTTCCACCACCTGTGCCTCTGCCTCCTCCTGCCTTGCTCTCTCACCCTTCTCTCTCCTCTCCCTTCCACCTCGCTCCATCCCGCCACGTACCCCTGCTGCTGTGTGCCCTTTAAATCTCCCTCCACGGCCTGTGTTGTTGCTGGTTGCCTGGCAGCGACGTTGCGTGCTTTGTCCCAGACTGGGAATCATTTTGTTTGATTCCGGCCGGTGGTTGCCATCCAGACATTACTTTTTATTGTTTCCTGGTGGGAATCTCTTTGACCACGCTTTCGGAGATGGTCCAGACCGGAGCTCTGGAAGCGTGGTTGATTTTGAACCCAGGTGGGTATTGACTGTGGTGAACATCTGGCGGCCGCCGAACAAATGTTCAGGGCTCTTTGGCCCCGCCGCGGGATTGACCGTGATACACTGTGATTGACTGTGATCTCGTAACGTCTGAAAATACCCTTAGAAAGAAGTACCACATCATCTGCATATAAGAGGCATGAACCACTTACGTTCCCCAGTTGGAGAGCATGAAACCTCTGATCAGAGAACTATCTAATGAGATCATTTAAGTAAAAATTAAACAGGGTTGGGGCCAACACCACCCCCATTTTACTCCTCGTTTAGTTTTTATACTTTACGTTAAGGCCCCCCACAAATTTAGTCTCACCTTAATAGAGGAATTTCCATATAATCTAACAATCAGATAAAGTAGTCATCTATCAATATCAGTGGCTTGCAATTTTTGCCACAATTGTTCCCCACACGCAAGGTCGAATGCTGCCCTAAGGTCTACGAATGCTGCAAAGAGAGCCTTCATAGGGCTTTTGTACTTCTGTATTAGGTGTGTGAGTACAAACATGTGGTCACTAGTAGATTTTCCTTTCCTAAATCCTATCTGTTCTTCAACCAGTGTTCCACTATTCTCAAACCAACTTTCCAAGCTCAGTAATAACTAATAGGTACTTGGCGTACAATTTACTGACTATACTGAGTAGACTGATGGGCCTATAATTCCTGGGGTCTTCTGAACTGTCCTTCTTATATATTGGGACCACTATTGCTTGACTCCAAACCTTGGGAATATTCCCAGAGGCATTGATCCCACTAAATAGGGCCACCAGCACAGGAGCCCACCATCTTTTGCCCGTTTTCAATAATTCTGCCGATATTAGCTCCCGCGGCTTTGCCGTTCTTCAGGCTATCTATTCGCTCTGATATTAGCTCTGGTTCTACTGGTTCCCACTCCTTCATCATTGGAGTAAGTACAGGTTGTGTTATCCCGGGGTCCCAAAGGGCATATAACATCTCAAAATGTTGTCTCCAGGCAGCAGCCATGACACCAATTCCATTTGAGAGTGATCTCACCTGCCCTATTCCCCTAACTAATTTCTAAAACGTATATGAATTGGAGTCTTTGGCTGCCTTATCCAAAGACTTCCAAGATAATCTATGATATTCAGCCTTTTTTATCCTCAGCAATGATCTATAATTCCTCCTACTAACAATTCATTCCTTTAGATAATGGTTACTGGCTGAGGCCCTATATTTCTGAGAGAGGCCCCTCAGTTTTTTCCTCTCGGAAAAACATCTCTTATCAAACCAGTTAGGCCCCTGACTTACCCCACCCTTATGGGAGAGAGAGCCCACATTATCTTTTGTTTAAAAAGGAATCAACCATTCTATTAGCTCCTGATACCTATCGACCAACTCGCTTCCTGTTTTGGCTTCAAGAATTCTATTTGAATAATGCCTGCCCTGTTGTGACTCCAAACAAAGATTCATGTCAGATTCCAACACCTTATCCCATTTTCTTCTGATAAAACCCTGCTCTTTCTCCAAATTAACTTAGAGTTGGTACAAAATAACTTCATGAGACATCTTTTGAACCCTCTCAAATATTGAACCTTCCCAGTACACTGTTAAGACTTTAATTAGGACTGACTTCTATTTGTAATACAGTATTTGATTAAGGCCAAAGCATTGTAGCTCCTTTCATGTGCAAACAAATGACCCCCTTCTTAGCTCTTGACGAATATGCTTTTATTGGACATAAAACCTTCTCCATAGTTTTCAAAAGCCATTAAAATATCTCGTTATTGGGATTTGTCAAATGTCTTTGCTTCCCAAATTAAAAATACGGTCTGGCAAAAAATTATATTTTCTTCCAGGAGGACATCGCAAGTTAGTGTCTTATGTATATCTGCATACCTGAACATCTATAAACTTATTTTTGAAATGGAATTTGATCTTATGTATCCTTTCATCCCCCCTTTGATACCTGCTTTTATTAGACTATTAAGGTCCTCTCTATTTTATTCAATTGTTCTACAAGGCAGATTTAGCCTCAGTCTAAACTGATTTGACCTCAAAACTAGAGCTGCAACCAGGCACCTGAAGATTGGGATCCCCCTGACGAATCAGGAGTGCACAAATTGACCCAGTCCCGTTCAGGAAAAATTGATGCCAAAAAGGACCTGACAGGCTTCTTGAATGTGCCATCTGACCTTTGAAAGTGACAGGGCTCAGCTGGGCTCTGCAGTGATCCCCTAGCACATTCAAAGGGTGCTTCTCACCTGAGAGGAGCTGTAGGGGGGAGGCACCCAGCTGGGGCCTGTCACTTTCAAAGCCGCTTCCCTACACAGCGCCCATCAGAGCGCTGTGGGGGGAAAGCCCCGGCCTGTCTTTGAAACTGAGACGCCCTGGCTGGAGCACTGTAGAGCTCCCGGCTAGGGCTTGTCAGTTTCTCCAGGTAATGCTCACAGTTTTGGGAATTGGGCAAATGATTAATCCTCGGGTAGCTTGTCGATTGCCCGATGTGGTGGCCAAAAATGCAGGCATTACCTGCAGGTACTAATTTTGAGTCAGACCTGAACTGCTCCTCCACACGTCTGTGCTGCCTGGGGGCCTGTTTGTAGTAAAAAGAGAAATTACTATTGTTATTAATTATATAGCACCAACAATGAGCCAGAAGCTGAACTTACGTATCCTTTCTTGATCTTAAGTATCCTTTCACCCCCCCTTTGATAACTACTTTTATTAGACTAAGTTCCTCTCTATTTTATTCCATTGTTCTACAAGGCAGCTATAAGCCTCAGACTCTGCCCCAAGGGGCTTCAAATCTTAAATGGGCATGAGGAGGGTCACGTATGGAAAGACAGGGATAACTATAAAATATAAATTATAAAGCAACATAAGGAGACGTTTCTATAAGGTTCAAATGAACATCGATTACTCTGGTAAAGTGGTTTCCCTTGTTTGTTGTCTCTTTTGTTATCAGTAGAGTTGGTCCCAGGGCTTAATTTGTGAGGGGTAGGGGAGGCTTTCCTGGGCTCAGCCCTTGCAATTAAATTCAAGGAGTGGGAGTGGAGTCACAGGAAATATTACTAGGAGGAGTGTGCATCCCAAAATGTGAAAGAGCAGATAAAGGCTGATATTGGCCATTTCAAGGGTGAAAATGAAAACCAGGGGAGAAAAAACGGATGTTCTTGTGATATAATCTGTACATTGACCAGTGCATGGGTGAGGTAGGAAGGTCCTTAATAAAAGTCAAATCAAACATCCATTTTTTTAAAATGTGGTTGTTTTATATTTAGCTGTTGTGAGGCAGGGTAATCCCATAGTTGGGTAGCAAGCTGGAGAATAGGGCTCAGTTCCATGCTCTACAAGCTCTGGAATGGAAGGCTCAGTTTCTGAGACAGGGGACCTGGCTTCTGGGGCAGGTTTGGACCCCAGCAATTCATTTGTTTTTACAAATTAAGCACTGGTTGGCCCTGATCTTGAAGGATAGTGTTCCAGAACCTTGTTCTTGATTCACCACGATACGATATGAAGGCATGAGATACTGCCAGTGTCTGTAATTTATTCTTTTGGCAGAAAAATAAATGCTTGAGTGCTACTCTGTTTTATGGTCTATTGGAATATTATTTTTTATGATTTTTTTTATTTTTTTATTTTTAAAAAATTTATATCCCACCCCTCCTGTCCTCAGGGCAGCCCGGGGTGGCAAGCAACATTCAATAAAATTATTTTTAAAATTAAAACAATTTAAAATTACAATATGTGGGGGGAAACCCCACCCCACCCCTACCCCTCGCCAAATCCTGACGGAACAGCCAGGTCTTACATATACGCCAAAACAGCAGGAGAGTGGGAGCCAACTGAGCCTCCTCCGGGAGTGAATTCCACAGCACAGGGGCGGCCACCAAAAAAGATCTAACATCAGTGGCCACCCGCCTTGCCCGGGGAACCTCCAAAAAGGCTCCCACGGACGATCTCAAGGGTCGCACAGGCACATGGGGAGTGAGGCGGTCCTGCAGATAAGCAGGGCCCAGGCCGTGAAGGACTTTAAAGGTTAAAACCAGCACCTTGAACCAGGCCCGGTACTTTATAGGCAGCCAGTGCAGAGCCCAGAGCACTGGTGTCATGTGCTCCCTGCGACCCGCCCCCGTAAGGAGACGGGCCGCAGCATTCTGCACCAGCTGCAGCCTCTGGACCAGCTTCTCGGGAAGCCCCACATAGAGCGCGTTGCAGTAATCCAGCCTTGAGGTGATGAAGGCATGGATGACAGTGGCGAGGTCGGAGTCTGAGAGATACTTCCGAAGCCACCAGACAAGATGTAACTGCCGAAACACACTCCCCGCCATGGCCACAACCTGAGATTCCAGGCTGAGCCGCGAATCAAGGAGCACACCCAGACTCCATACTTGAGAGACCATGGGAGGGTGAACACCCCCAACAAGAGGAGATCCAACCACCCCCAGGTCCCCCAAGCCCTCGCCCACCAACATCACCTCCGTCTTGTCAGGATTCAATTGCAGATGGCTCGACCTCATCCAAGCCCCCACAGCTGACAGGCACTGGGAAAATAAGGAGACTGCATGGCCTGGGTCGATGGAAAAGGAGAGGTAGAGCTGAGTGTCATCAGCATACTGATGACACTGCATGCCCTGAAACCCCCTCACGATCTCCCCTAACGGCTGCATATAGATGTTAAACAAGAGGGGGAACATAATGGCACCCTACGGGACTCCACACATGAGGTCCCAGGGGAAAGATGTACACTCCCCCAAGACCACCCGATGAGTTCTCCCGGCCAGGAACAAACGAAACCAGTCCAAGACCGTTCCGCTGTCAGAGATGGGATTTTGTTAGTTTACTTTTTTAAACTGAGGCAATGGCTTAGGTCACGCCTGGTCTGTGTAATCTAATTTTAATTCTAACCAATAAAAAATCAATCAATCCTGTCAATCAACCAATTCTGGCACAGTCCCGCAGGCGAGTCACCAACACCTCATGATCGACTGTGTCGAATGCAGCCGAAAGGTCTAGCAGGACTAGTAAGGTCTGACAACCCTGGTCCAATGCCAGATGGATCTCGTCAACCAAGGCCACCAAGGCCATCTCTGTACCATACCCAGGCCAAAACCCAGACTGGGAGGGATCAAGGAAACCGGTGCGGTCCAGAGCAGCCGTTCCTGGAGCAGCCGTGCCACAGCCCATTCAATAACCTTCCCTAAAAAGGGAAGGTTAGAGACCGGCCGTTTTCTGGCAGGAGCATCAGTGTCAAGAGATGGTTTCTTGAGCAGGGGTCTAACCACAGCTCTAACCATTATAGAGTTGTGAATAATCCTTCAGTAATTCTAAAGTTTTCAGCTCAGGGCATTTAATTATCCGTATGGTATTATTTGTATCTGTATCTATACACTAGGGGTAACACCAGGGAGAATACTGGATACCGGATGTACCAGTATCGGACCTCCCTGGTACCGGATTTACTGGTATCGGCATACCGGGTTCTTAACATTGGCCGTGGTACCGGATTTTTTACGTTGCGGCTATTGACTTCAATGGATGCAATGTAAAAAATTCGGTACCGCAGCCAATGTTTAAAAATCCGATATGCCAGTACAGGTAAATATCGGATTTATCGAGATTAAGCCAATACACCCAAATACCGGCAATATCGGATCTCGGGAGAACCGGAACTCCCACCCTTACTATACACAGTCCCAAACCATCTGTCAGCATCACTACCTTCTTTGATTATGAATCAAACCAATTACAGTGATAAGGAATAATTATTACCAATAATATGTAGGGGAATGGATGGTGGCTCAAAGGACTAGTAAAGTCTAGAAGCACAGTCTTGCACATCTAGGTCACTGATTCAAATCTCTAAGACAGGAGGGACTGAAAAATATCCTTGATTAATTCTCAAGCTTCATTCCCCCACCCCCTAACCCACTCCCTCCACCCATCTCCCTCTCCAAACACCTAGCAGAACATTCAGGTCTTACACCTTCATTAAATGGAGGAGCCTCTGCTGGGAGGGAGTTCCACAGCCTAGGTGTGGCCACTGAGAATGCCCTCTCCATTGTTGCCCCTTGGGATACCTGTGGGACTTCGAGAAAGGCACCCCAGTCGACTGCAGGGGTTGATCCATAGCCTGAGGAGTGAGGCAATCCTGCAGGTAGGTAGAGCCCAAGCCGTTTAGGGCTTTATAGGTAAGTGCCAACACCTTGAATTGCACCTGGAAGACTATGGGCAGCCAGAGTAGAGAACAAAACACTGGTGTAATATGCTCCCGGTGGCCAGTCTCCATAAGGAGGAATTCCCTTGTACACTCACCAAAGTCGAAGCCTAAGCATTTTCTGGAGGCAATGTAAGACCTATTTATTTGGCCAGGCCTTTAGGAGATAAGGGGTGTTTTCAGATGTGACGGGGCCAATTGGCCCTGTCACGAAATCAATGAATTGATCCCCCGCCAGGATGACCCGTCACACCCTAACAGACGTGCCGGGGGATCCCAGTGGGGAATCGGGGAGGGGGCGGGGCTGCACGGCTCAACGTGCGGCCGCACAGCCCCGCCCCCTCCACGCTCCCCGCCGCCCGCCCTCTGGGGAGACGGGCGGCCGCGGCGGCCAATGCCACAGCAGCGCTCACCCACTATGGCCACAGACCTGAATTCCTACAGGGATTCCAGGCCATGGCCACCGTCCAGACATGACGGCGGGGGTCACCACGGCGGGGAATCGCCTTCACCACGCGACGGCATCCGGTCCCGCCGATTCTGCCGCTCGCGTGATGAATCTGATTCCCCGCCGTGGTAACATCTGGGGGGGAACATCCGTTCCCCCCAACAGACGTTACGTGGTCCAAGCCACCACAGGGAATTGACTGGTTGACATTGACCACATAATGTCTGAAAATACCCAAGGATAGGGCTTGGGAGCAGTTTTAGTGAATTTTTATATAATTTGATATTCTTATTTCTTATTTTTGTACATTTTGGGGGCAATCCTAGCAGGTGCAGTGGTGGGCTGGACACTGGGCACTCAGACGTGCATGCTTCCTGCGCATGCAGAAAGCTGCATGGGGCAAGGATGCAGCCTGGGCTGCTGTGACCCCGGAGCACACACACCCTGTGGTCTAGGGGATGGAGGAGACACGGCTCCTGCTCCATCCCCCAGGCCGCGGGGTGTGTGGGCTCGGGGCTTGCAGCAGCGCTGGTTGCACCTTTGCCCTGTGTGGCTTGCTGCACGCACGGCACACATCAACACAAGAAGGGGCGTCCTGGCCCTGTGCCTCATGTGAGTGCAGTTTATGAGGGCCATAGGATTGAACCCTTTATGTCTATTTATCTATATGCATTTTGTGCTGTAAGGTACTCTGAGCCTTTGGGGAAGGGTGGGATAAAAGTCCAATAAATAAATAGAAAAGAAAAACCTAGGCTTCAAGATCCTCTGAGGGAAGAATGCCCTTATCCCCCAGTACAGACAGCTGTGTCTGTTTTGTCCTAATGTTGATCTCTGAGAATTACATTTATATGCAGGACAGTGCTTGAAAAAGGTGGTGATCCCACAGAAAAAGTGAGGATTCTGAAGATGTTGCTTTAAAAGCAAATAGCCTAGCTATATAGGGTCACTTGGGTTGAAGATCCATAGGGCAGGGCAGGTGTGGGTATCCCCCACCCCAATTTATGTTGTCTCTTAAGGAGATATGGGAGGAATAATCTCTGATAAGGATATAACAAATGGATGAAAGACCATGAGGGCCAGAGGGAGCTACAACCCAGGAAGGAATAAGTCTTGCACTAGGAAAAACAAGACAGCAACAAGATAAGCTCAGTGTGCGGTTGCCACCTTTGGTGGTTTTTGATTCCCATAGGCCAAAATAGAAGTGTCGGGTAAAAAACAACTGAAGCTGGCAACTCTAACTGGATGGGGGACTACGTCACTGCAGTGAGTAAGAATTCTGGAACATGGCAAGTAAGCAATAAGAAGCAATTAAGGACCAAGAAATTAAGTTAATGGGAAACAATCAGAGAACAAGTGTGGGAGGAATCTACCAACACTTCCTAATGTTATTTTTTTCAGTTTATTCTAGAGCTTTGCTTCATCTGAGAAGAAAATATGCTTGTGTAGCTAAAAAAAGTGCAAAAGCATTTTTGATCCCAGTTACTCAACTATCATTAAACTATCATTAAATCTTGGAATATTCTTCCAATGCTACTTAGGACAAGTCATTTCTGGACCTAAGGGAGCAACTGGGAGATTGCAGCCATCCAGGTTAATTGTTAAGAGGACAATTGTGCATGGCAAGCAGTTGAGATTACCAAGAACAAATGCAATGTAGGCAGTGCAGCACCTCCCGGTAGAGAAGCCACGACCCTTTTTATTTGACAGCAATTGTATTTCAAATATTTAATGAAATATCCTGTCACAAAACCTTTCTAAGCAGCTCTCTTTGTCTTGCATTAGGTAATGCCCAACTTCTCCTACCTAATATCCTCTAATGTCAACTTTGTTGAAGGCTGACTTGAGTGTGGTCAGACTGTTACTGGGAGAGTGGAACTGGCCCTTTAAGGAATGATAGCTACACTGGGGAGGTTGGGAAATGAAGTTGCCACAGGACAGCTTGGAATTGTAGTCTGAGTGATGTGACAGATAAGAAAGTCTACTAGAGAGATGAGAAGAAAGGAATAAGAGAGAGAGAATAAAGCGGCTGATCTGGGGTACAGTTGATCTGTGTTTGGAGAAAAAACTATTATGGAAAGTATCATGTGATTTTATAGTCCTATGCTAGAATTTCTTGAATAAAATTTAGAATTTATTCTGGAATAAATTTTAGTATTTATCTGGCAGACCCAAACACGTTGAATAGCTAGTAGATAATATTAAGGGTCAGGCAACAGGAAGATTCTGGCCACTGACAGTCATTTTTGGACCAAGCACTACCAGGCTCAGTTGGATCTTAGAACAACCATGGGTTTCTCATCTTTTGATGTGCCACCAGAGGTCCCTAGAACCTTTCCAGGAAAGCTGAGAGGATATACAGATGCCAAAGGGTTCCTATGTCCAAAGTGATCCCAAGGATGTGACAAACAGTAATATTGTAATGCATATTTCAGAAATAAAATGAAAATATATTAGTTTAATCCTACTGACATTGTAAAGTTCTTATTTGAAACACTATTTATTTATTTAAGATATTTTTAACCTGCCCATCCTGCCATAGGCAGCTCTGGGCGGCTCTAGGCGGCGTGTCTCTTTTGGGGCAATGATCAACCAGGGGTTTAGAGTGTCCCCTCCTCAGGCCAGTTTGGCTGCCAACGTTTGGCTATCCCATTTAGGGGGAATTTTTTCACGTATTCCTGATATGTATGTTATACCTCGGGAGACTTTGAGAGAGGCTGTTCAGTGGCCCCCTGTAGATTGTGAGGAACTCAGACTGTTATTTAGTACTGTGCGCAAAAGGAAAGCGCCTGGGATTGATGGTATACCAGTGGAGTTGTTTTTACACAACCTTGACTGGTGCTTACCGATTCTTGCTCACCTGTTTAACACGATTAGTAATTCTGGAATCATCCCGGCGGGATGAAGCATCAGTATCATGATACCTATTTATAAAAAAGGAGATAAAAAACTCCCCCAGAATTTTCAGCCAATCGGCTTGATCAATGTGATCGCCAAGCTTTATGCCAGATATTTACGTGGCAAGCTGGGAGATTGGGCTAGGCTGGCTAATTATTTTCCAGAAGAACAGGTGGGCTTCCGAGCAGGACACTACACGATTGACCAATGTTACACACTTAGTCATCTAATGGAGAAATACGTGAGTATCAGGAAAGGCAGCTTGTTTATAGCCTTCCTGGACTTGCGTTTGGCCTTTGATCTCCTTGATCGTAACATCCTTTGGGATAAATTATGCAGTACTAATATGGATCGGAGACTACTATACATGGTGCATTTATTGTACACCAATTCAGCTCTGAGGGTCCGAGTGGGCAACGATGGTCGACTTACAGATCACGTCCCTGTGTCTTATGGGGTAAAGCAAGGCTGTGTCCTTGCTCCTTTTCTGTTCAATTTTATGTATTTGGGATAGTGGCTGCAGTTACCCGGGATCACTGCCTTCCTGCAAGGGTTTTGGGGCAGCCTCTTACAATTCTTTTATATGCCGACAATATGGCAATTTTTTCACCTTCTGACCTGGGATTGAGGAGAATGCTGGCCATAGTTGGCCAATTTTGTGCAAATATTCATCTCTCCATTAATTACCAAAAGACTAAAGTAATGGTAGTGGGGAGGTGCTCTAGGAGGTACAGGCAGTATAAGTGGGCTCTCGATGGGATCGATCTCGAGCAGGTCTCGGTCTATTCTTATTTGGAATTACGATATGCTGACAATCTCAGTTGGCGGAGGCATATACAGATGACTAAGCTTAAATTTCAACAGGCAGTCTCGGGTCTGCTGAGATTTTGGAAGCGCTATGGGGGCAGACTGGTGGCGCCGGCATTGAAGCTTTTCAATGTGAAGTCTAGACCATGTGCCTTGTACGGTGCTGAAATTTGGGGCATGGCCTCTCTCGAGGCCCTTGAGTTACCTCAAAACCTTTTCCTGAGAACCCTGCTTGCTGTACCTAAGTGTGTCTCCACTTGTTTATTGCGGCTTGAAACCGGGACTTTGCCTATAAAAGTAAAAATTCTCATGACTGTATTGGAATAAACTGGAAGGTATACCAGAGGATAGACTACCTCGTTGTTGGTATGATGAGGCCAGGACATAGTCCTCTCCGCACTCATGGAGCAATAGGGTGAGGAGTCAGCTCCATAACTTGGGCCTTTCTTTGGAGATGCTTAATACCATCCCCCAATGCAGCAGAAAGAGACTTATCCACAAACAGCTCGTAGATGAAGCAGTCCAGCTGGATGTAGGGGAGGTGCAAGTTCTCAAGAGTGCTCCACTATACAAGGAGCTCAAGTGTACTATTGGGCCTGAGTGGTATTTAGACATACTACAAGATTCTGGCCTACGTAGGGCTTTGACCCTCTTGAGGTTTGATTTATTACCTACTAAAGTGCTGATAGGGAGGTGCTGTGGAATACCCTAAGATAGACGATTATGCTCCTGCAATTCAGGATGTGTCGAAGATCTACTTCACACTTTATTTGCTTGCCCCCTTACACAGTATGTGAGGGAGCTATTTCTTACCCCTGGGCTTGCCTTGAGGCCGCATACCTCCCCTATTCAACTTGTTAGTATTCTTTGCAACTGCTAAAGCCCCCGACCTTATAGGCAGCTTAGCCTTGATGGCCCACGAGCTCTGCAAGCGCATTCCTTGAGTTATATCTGCTTTCTTGCTTGGCTATATAACTCACTTGGTACTCTGTCTCAACCTACTTGTTTTGTAGATTGAGTATCTGTGGTTTAGTATCTTAGTACACTGTGTTATATGATTGTCATGGATTATCTGTCCCCTACGTGGAGGGGTTTTTGTACCTGAGATTTTATTTTATTTCTCTTTCTGTATCGGGGCATGGCGAAAGCTAGTTCCCTTAATAAAAGTATTATTATTATTATTATTATTATTATTATTATTATTATAATAAAAAAACATTAAAACAACTGTAAAATACACAATAAAGGGAGAGATAAAAAATCCCTAACCACCCCCCAACCCCATTCCCCCCCCCATCCTCCCCCGCCCCCCAAAGTCAGACAGAACAGCTATGTCTTGCAACAACGTCGAAATGAAGGGAGATCTTGGACCGAACGGGCCTCCACAGGCAGGGAGTTCCACAGCCTAGGAGTGACCACCGAGAAGGCCCTCCAGCAGACTAGCTTGTGAATTTCCGTTAGAGGGTATTAAAGGGGGGTAACTGATTTCCTGTCTGTTCCCCTGCTTCTGGATATGTAAATTAAGTGCACAGAGTGTGGGATAATGGCACAAAGGAGGCTAAATTGTTAAACAGCTGATATTTATGTATCTACAGAAAATCAGACATGTTGTTGATCACAAAGCGTTTGCAGTATATTGTAGTTTTGAGTGGCTCCTGCAGATTCCAGCCCAGCATAATTATTTATCCCCACTGAGCCAACATTAATGCATGATGACAGTGAGGTCATTGGTCAAATTTGAAAGCTTTCCTCCTAATCTTGGGCAAATTACTTTCCAATATGCTAGGCCCCTATCCTCAAAATGCTCTGTCAGTGGAAGCCATACCACCAAAAATGGGGCTTGTGCTGGTGCAGTGCTTTGAGAATCAGGTCATAGTGGGCAGATCAGGGTGTTGCTGGAGAGTAGATTTCATTGTAGCTATTCTAGCTTCCCAAGATGACCGAAGGGCCCAGAGTAGCTGAATTTATATTGGGTGCTGAGAAGACTCCTGAAAAGCTATAGAATATCAAGAGCATAAAGTTAAAATAAAAGCACCAAGTGCTGGGTTGGATGAAATTATGGCTAGGGTCACTAAAAACTACTATAGTTATTGATCTTAAAATTAAGTCATGCAGTAACTGCTTTGTGTCGTACTTGAATGTAACCTTTAACAATAAATTGTAGGCCTACAACATTAAAATCATACCCTAGCAGAGCTGCTATTGCTGTCCAAGGGAGGAACCCACCCACCCACCCCACACACAAAACTGTACAGTATTTAATGTTTCTTCTAGCCCATATTGGGGGCAGGCTGAGAACTGGTACATGGAAGGTCATTAGTAAAGAGATTGATGTTCAGACATAATAGGAAAGACAGCATGAAACCAAGGCTCAAATTGTTATTTTAGCACATAAGCAATTCTATACAGCTCTTTGTCTACGGATCTCAAATGACTTTATAAAACTATAGAATTAAACCTCACAGAAATACTCTGAGGTAAATATTATTAACCCAGTTTTGCATTTTATTTCATAAGTAAATTAGCGATGGGAGATAAGTAATAGGGACAAAAAGAAAGAGTAAGTTTTTGTGGCATATAAGTAGTGCCATACTGAGTCAGACCAATGGTCCATCAAGCCCAGCATCCTGTCCTCTGACAGTGGCCAATCTCAATTGCATGGAAGAAGAACCAACAGTCACAATGGGCAATCCATTCCCCGTTGTTCACTCCCAGCTCCTGACAGTAAGAAGTTCATCCTGTAAGCTACTTGGTTAATAGCCATTAATAGGGATGGGGGAACAGAACGCGGTTCGGATGTTCGGACATTCGGTCGTTTGGTCCGAAATCCGAGTTCGGGTTTGGATGTTCAGTTCGGCGGAGTTCAGTTTGGCCAAACTTAGCCTAACAACCAAAAATAGCGCTATCGATACCGAAACCGAATTTGAATATCTTTTTTTTGTTTGACCCAGAAACCACCTCTGGTCTTCACCCCTGGTGCCAGGAAGTCTGCTCCTCAGCTGCCTCCTACTTCCAGTCACGTTTTCCTCACCTTCCAGTCACGTTTTTCCCACCCCCGAACTCATCCGAACTCATCCGAACTTTTCCGAACTGTTCGGTCATTCGAGCATTTGGTTCGGACGGTCGGTTCGGTCGTCCGAACAGGGCGAGTTCAGCCCGAACTCTGAACTTCCGAACAGCATTCACCCATCCCTAGCCATTAATGGACCTATTCTCTAAGAACGTATCCACTCCTTTTTTAAACCCAGGTGTACTACTGGTCTTGACAACGTCCTCTGGCAACAAATTCCATATGTTAATTATGCATTGAGTGAAAAAATACTTCCTTTTATTTGTTTTAAATCTGCCAGCAGCTAGTTTCATGGAGTGTCCCCTACTTCTAGTACTATTTGAGAGGGTAAATAATCGTTCCCTATCTACTCATTTCATACCACTCAAGATTTTATAAACCTCTATCATGTCCCCTTTCAGTCTTCTCTTCTCTAAGCTGAAGAGACCCAGCTTATCAAGCCTCTCTTTGTACGGAAGCTGTTCCATACCCTTTATCATTCTCGTTGCCCTTCTCTGTACCTTTTCTAGTTCAGCTATGTCTTTTTTGAGATGGGGCAACCAGAACTGCACACAATATGCCAGGTGTGGTCACACCATCTATTTATATAGAGGCATTATGATATCCTCAGTTTTAGTCTATATCCCTTTGTGAATAACTCCTAACATTCTGTTTGCTTTTTTGACTGCTGCTGCACACTGGGCTGAGGATTTCAGTGTATTGTCCACAATCACTCCCAGATCCTTTTCCTGAGTGGCAACTCCTAGCTTAGTACCCAGCATTATGTACTCATCGTTTGGAGGAGGAGGAGGACCCACAGGGGAGCCGGGGGAGAAAGCCCTACCACAGAGGGGGCCAGTGGGGGTTTCAGGAGACCCAGGACTTCATAAGGATCTAGGGGACCCTGGAGTACCAGATGGAGCTCACGCTCAACCAGAGGAGTGAGCATGTCTAACAGGACATAGTGCGGGAAATGGGGGTGGCGGGGCACCAGTACACTGTGGCACAGTGCCGCTCAAAGGCCAAAGAGCTGAAGAGGGGGTACAAGGCCATAAGGGAACACAATCGGTGGTCCGGACACGGAGCCTGGACCACACCCTTCTACGATGCCCTGGACTGCATTCTCCACATGAAGGGGTTGATAGTCACCCCACGGTTCATGGGGAAGCCATGGTCCAGGGCAGGGAACAGGCCGAGGTACCCCCTCCCCTCACTGCCCCCCTGGTAAGCACACGCTCCAGGATCCCGGACCCCCAGGAGGAATGCCCCGGGACCTCCGACACCTGCAGGCCCTCCCTGGACAGCAGCCTGGAGAGCACCCACCCCCAGGTCGGACAGGCGCAGTCTGAGGCCGTCATCCTCAGCCTGTGGTCCTAGGGGGAGCAATCCCACACTGAGGGGCCAGCCTCAGAAGGATTGGAGACCGACACTGAAGGTAAGTGGGCGACCGGGAGGGGAGAGGGACCAGGGTTCCGGAGGCAAGGGGGGGATAAATGGGCCAGGACCAGCCCCAGCCCCAGCCCCCACAGACAAGGTGGCAAGGGGTCCCGGGGCTCACCCGGCCACCCGCACACCACTACACCAACAACCCCCCCTATTCGCCCACAGGGCACGGAACACCCCAGCACCAGACCCAGACAGGCAAGGAGGCCAGCGCTGAGGAGGCCAGGCAGCAGGCAGAGGAACCAGGTAAGGCACACAGTCCAGGTGGGAGGGCCCACTGGGGCGCCAGGAGGGTAACCCAGGACACTTGAAGGTGGTGTGAGGGGCCTGGGAGGGGGGTGTTAAGGGGCCAGGTGACACCCCTGGGGGGTCATGGAGCCCCAGGCCCATCCCAGGGCCGGGCTCCTGAGCCGGCAGACAACTCACCTACCTCTACCCTACAGGGCACCCCCAACAGCCACTGTCTCCAGGGCCCATGCCCCCATCCTAGTGCATGAGGGAGCAATTGTCACAGGTCCACTGGCAGAGGGAGGACCAGGCGGAGGACATCGTCCAAACCTCAGTGAAACAGGGGGAGAGGATGATAGCGGCCGTGGACTGGCTGGAGGCAGCCATTGAGTGGTCCCTGGAGCGGGTGGAGGTGCGGGACATGAGGCTTCAGGCCGAGGTGCACCTGGAGCGGAGGCGGGAGTTCTGGGAGCACAGCGGGCAGGTGGAAGCCCTTGGGTGGCTGGAGCAGGCCATCACAGGGATGGTGCGGGAGCACTCTGCAAAAATGGACAGGTCCCATGATATTGGGACCTCCCTGCTCCTGCACGTGGGCACCAGGCATGCCTATGTGATAGCAGCCATCCCTCCAGGCACCCTGCCTACCCAAGGCACCATGCCGGGCCCCTCTGTGCCACCACCCTCTCCCCAACCGCCCCAGCCACCCCCACACCCACAGGGGCTGCGCACCCACCTCCCGGTCCTCCCCTCTGCCCTCTGGAGGGTACCGCCACTCAGGGGGGCCCCCCAGGTCCAAGTCCCCCCATCCCCCCAACCGCCAGATGCCCCAACGGCCCAGGAGCCATTCCAGGACATTGTTGGGGACATGGACAGCAGGGGGGAGGGGAACTCACAGGGCTCGGTGGCGAACACTGGGCGCTCAAGGGGCATCCCAGGAAACGTGAGGGACAGGTGGAAGGGGGAGGGCAGTGTGAGGTTGGGGAAACTTTAGGGGGTGGTGGCCGGCAGGGGTAGGGGGAGAGGGGTCGGGTGAAAATGTACATGTGGGTGAAATAAATGTGTTTAGCCCTATATTGCCTCCCAAGCCCATTACTGGGCGACAGGGGTGGGGTGGTGGGGGTTTGGATCGGCTCCCATGTAGGGGCCAGCCCAGGGACCCCCCGGGAGTGGGCTGGGTTGTGGAAGCCCTCACGCCTCGGCCTCCCAGCTGATATGCCTCACCAGGGCGTCCCAGATGCGCTTGGCATAACGGTACTCCCTCGGGTTCTCAGTGTTCACATACAGGGGCACCGGGCCGGGGGGTTGGATGGGCTCGGGGTATTCCAGGGCTGCCCCCTCGGTCTCGCACACGTTGTGCAGCACACGGCAGGCACCGATCACCAGGGCCGAGGTCTCCACAGTGTAGTCCAGCCGGCCAGCGAGACTCCTCCAGCGCTGCTTGAGGGCCCCAAAGGCTCGCTCCACCATGGTCCTGCTGGAACACAAGCGGGTATTGTATAGCACCTCCACAGGGTTGCGTGCGACTGTGTACACCTTCATTAGCCACAGGGTGAGGGGATAGGCAGGGTCACCCAGGATACAGGGAGGCATCGGCACCCCCTCGATCCAGGTCATCCCCATGTCAGCAAAGTCCCCATGGAACATCCGGGCATAGAAGGAGGAGATGGTCATGATCCGGGCATCATGACTGCAGCTGGAGTTTCCCATGTAGATGTCTATGAACCGCCCCTGATGATCCACAACTGGCTGCAGCTGCAGGGAGTGATACCCGTGCCTGTTGACATACTCTGCAGCCTCCCCTGCGGAGGGGCGGAGGATCTCAATGTGGGTGCCGTCCACAGTGCCCATGCAGTTGGGGAAGCCTCCGGCTGTGAATCCTGCCATCACGGTCCCCTGGTCCACCAGCTGGATCGTTCTGTCCAGGAGCATGCCCTCCACAGCCTCGCACACATCCCAGATGATAAAGGTAACAGTGCTCAGGCCAACCCCAAAGTGCTGGGAGACAGACCGGCAGGAGTCAGGCGTTGCTATGTCTCAGACCCCTATAGCCACCTGCTGGACCATGGGGATGGGGGTCCTCATGGGGGTGTGCTGTAGCTCAACTCAGAGCATAAGGAGCTCCACAAGACAGAGCAAGGTGAGCTTGTCCATCCTAAAGTGGGCCCTCCAGACTGTCTCGTCCCACTGGGCCAGCGCCCTGAGCCACCACCTCTGTGCTCGCTCTGTGACCCATATCCACCTGTCAATGGGCATAGCGAGCAGGGTTGCCCGGTGCATGGGTGCATGGTCTCCCTCCCCTATTGGAGGTGCCCAGCTGCCATGTGGATCACCGCTGGCAGGCTTTGGCCCCAGCTCACGACCTGCTGATCTGCCCCAGACACCCTCTGCGCCCTGAGCCGGGCCAGGGCTCTCCTGTACCCATGGTGGGCCCTGTGGGACCGTACAGCGCTCAAGGCAATGGAAACCCACAGGCGTGCACCCAGGTGCTGCTCCGTGGTAAGGATGTGCAGCTGCTCGGTGCAGTCATGGTTCCACTCGGCTGAAAGCACTAGGTGCATCCAGTAGGCGGCTGCCCTGTTCCGCTCTATGGTGGTGGAGGGCCCAGGGGTTGCGGGAAGGTTATGCTGGCCCGGTGATGGCCTGGGTGGCCCAGGTACCCCACCCCCAGCTGCCCGGGCCTCCCACTGTGATGCTGGTGTCCATGGGCATGCAGTTGGGTGCACCTGCTGTCCTCGCATGGGGCCTAGCGCATGAACAGGTGCGGGTGCGGGCTGCTGAGTGCGGGCATGGGTGACTGGGCGTTCCTTGTGCAGCTGCATGCTTTCTCCCATCACCCCCTCCCCTCTCCCTGTTTGCAACACCATGTCCTTGATGGCCTGACTAGCGGTCCTGTCTGGGCGCTTGTTTCCTGCACCTGTGCCGGGTCCGCACCCCACGCCTCGCTCTGTTGCTATACAATGTTGCAGCCCATGGCCGCCTAGCTTGTCCTTGGAACCCCTCAGAGCCCCCCCCAGCCCTGGAGGGAATGTGTGCCCCCCGTCCATGGTGTTTTCTCCCTGTCTCGCTGGACCATGGCTGGTTGTGCTTCCACCGGGCTCCCGCTTCCTGGACCCCATGGGGCCCCCCATAGCTGGACCTTCAGCAAGACCATGTCCCTGTGTGATCTGTGGCATACCCCAGCCATGCAGCTGCTCCTGGGCTTCCCGGACAGCCAGTCGGGTGCTTATGCGAGCCTGAGCTCTGGTCTTCGCTACTTTGGCTATGAGGTGAGCGCTCGGGATTTCCGGCTGTATGTGGAGACGCTGGGGCTGGTTCCCTTCCCTGATGGGCGCATCCTGGAGATGAGGTGCTCTCATGTGGCCTGGTCCATGGCAGAGACTGTGTCTGCCCTGTCTGTGTGCAGCCTGGCCACCTACACACTCTGCCTCGCGGAGGGGTCCCTGCCTTGGCCGTGTCCTACTTTGGCTGTGTTCACGGGGCCCGTGGGTACCAGCACTCTCATGGGGCAGTGTATCACCAGCTGTTGGAGCTGGGTCAGCTTCTGTGGCCCCCTGCTGCTGACTGCAGCGTGTCCAAGCCTACCGCGGTGGAGCTGTTGGCGCTGTTGGGTGTGTGGTCCCGTTCGGATGTGCAGTTGAGTCTGTCCATGCAGGATCCCTTCGAGGTCTAGTACCTGATCGCCCACCACATGTCCTTGTTGTGGTACCACCGGGGCATGATCCATTGGCCCCACCTGGTTCATCAGGCGGGGCACCGGCCCCTGGGCCTGTTGTGGTTCCCAGCAGCTGGCTGTGAGTCCTGGTTTGCCTTCTGGCCCCCCGGTTGCCTGCCCCCGTGTGGGCTCCCGCCCCTGCCCAGGGGCCGGGTTCCGCTGGCTGCTTACTCCCTGCTGTCTCTGCCGTACTGCTGTGCTGCCTGCTTCCTGGGGTCCCCCCTTCCGTTCCCTTCCCTTCCCTTCCCCTCCCTTCCTTTCCCTTCCCTTCCCTTCTGTGTGTGTGTGTGTGCCCAGGTGTATGCTTGTGTTGTGTGTTCCACTGTGCCCCCGTTGTCTGTGTGCCTGTTGTGTGTGGTACCTGGCTGGCTCTTCTCCCTCTCCCTCTCCCCCCTGCCTTCCCATTTCCCTTGTGTGGGCATTCCCTTTTGTGCCTTTTGGCTTCGTTTGCCCTCGGGCGGCCATGTCTGTGTCCCACCCCTGCCTGGTGGATTCTGGGTATTTTGACCACGGCCGGGGATCAGCGTCACGTCTGTTGCGCTGCCCCGGCCCATGATCTGCTGGCCTGATTCCCTGTCGTGGTTCTGATTCTGTCACGTCTGTTTAGGGCTTCCTTTGACCCCGGGGGGTGGTTGTTCGGTTCACCCCCGCCGGGAATCCACTGTGGTGAACTGGGCGCCCGTAACGTCTGAAATCACCCTATATCTACAAGGTCTCCCTTGTCCACATGCTTATTTACATCCTCAAAGAATTCCAACAGATTAGTGAGTCATGACTTACCTTTGCTAAATCCATGTTGACTCTTCCCCATTAAGCCGTGTTTATCAACATGCCCAGGGAGTCTGTTCTTAATGGTAGTTTCCACTATTTTTCCTGGCACAGATGTCAAGTTTACTGGTCTGTAGTTTCCAGGATCACCTCTGGATCCCTTTTTAAATATTGGGGTGACATTTGCCACCCTCCAGTCCTCCGCTACAGTGGCAGATTTTAGCAATAGGTTACAAATTACTAACAGTAGATCTGCAAGTTCCTTCAGAACTCTGGGGTGAATACCATCTGGACTTGGTGATTTGTTAGCATTTAGTTTGTCAATTTGCTCTAGGACCTCCTCCAGAGTCATGTTGATTTGTGATAGCTCTTCCAATTTATCAGTTACAAAGTAAGGTTCAGGCGAGGGTATTTGCGGCCTGCAAAAGAGATCGCCAATGAGAATCCCAAAAGTCCTTCTTTTTCCTATTTAATAATAAATTCCTGTATGATGTTCTAAGGGCTAGGTATTCAGAAGGTAAAGTAGCCGCCCGGGAGTCCCTGTATTGCATGTGCATGTATTTGAGCTCAGCTCTGACCTGCCTGCACTCTTTGTCGAACCAGGGCTGATTGATTTTAACAACTCCAAGGGTTGGAGGCCGCTTCATTCCCCTTATACAAGACTGTAGCTCTGATATTATACAATCGAACCTCTCCAGGACCTCAGAGGGGCATTTAGATTCCATCAGTCCCTCTCGCCATGAGACCACTTGAGGTTGTAAGACAAATACCCCCAGAAGAGATGCTAAAGCCTCATCCCAACGGGGAACCCAAACAGATTTGTGGGGTCTGCAATTGTTGTCTATTGCATTTATTTGCTTATGAGGTACCCCTGGTAATACTGCAGTAGTGGGTGATTCAATTGACAGTTCCATAGGTAAGTGGTCCCCCACCAAGGGGGGACCCAACTCAAAGTTGGTAACGTGTGGTAAAACCCCAGCCGAGGCCAAGGAATAGTCTACAGTGTTAGGGCCCTGATGTCCAACAAAAGTGAATTCCCCTTCCAGGTCTTTAAAGCCTGATCCATTTAATACATACAACTCCCGTGCCGCTAATAGCTGAGCCATTCATATCCCTGATGAATTTATTCCTTTATCCTTGGAACACCTAGAGCCCAAGAGGTTTCGTGGAACATAAGGTAGCCCATCACAGTAAGGGACCAAAGCCTGATTGTCAGCTCCAATGCAGGCATTTAAATCTCCCATCAAAATTATCTGGCCCTCTGGATATTTAAACAATAATTGCTCCAGTAAACCATCCAATGAATCCCACATGGAGGAACGAAAGGCTCCTGCATTGCAGGGGGTGATATATATAGTCATAATTATGAGGGTCATTGAAAAAAACCTGGCCATGAATCCCAAAAGCAAGTCGGGGAGTTCCAGATTTTCAACTATAGAGAGGGGCACATCACTTGAAATGAAATATCCCAAGCCCCCACAAGCCCTCCCCTTAAGATGCCTATGTGTCGCCGGGAGAGAAAAGGAAGTAAAGCCCTCCAAGTCCAAAGGGTCTTTGGACCAAGTTTCCTGAATCAAAATGATAGAAAACCTTTGGATATAATGAATAAAGTCCAGGTCATTGTAATGCCTGGGCCAGCCAGCCACATTCCATGAGCATATTGTTATTTCATCAGTAGGAGTTGGCCGAGATAGTCACGAGGACACCAGAGAGCCCTGGCCACTACCACTCCATACTTCCACAGAGCCGGCTTTAATATTGATCTGATATGGGGCCTGAAATGAGATCTTACCACCACTGGGACCTGATTCCACCTGAGGGACCCTAGTATGGGCACAAAATCGCCCATCCATGGTCCCAGGTGAGTGACATTCCAGCACTTCACATTGATCCAAGGAGCCTTGTTGTAAAGGTGACCCCTGACAGGAGACCCTAGTACTCAGTCTATATATTTGAGCATGATTTGGTATATCCTCACTGGGCTTAGCAAGTGCTACGGATAGACTCATCAAGGACACCTCCTGGGGCCCAGAGGGCTCCCCAGGGGATTCTTGAAGCTCTCGAGAGCTGGTGGCCAGTTGAGGACTTCCTAACCCAGGCACTTGTTTGGTTAAGGCAGGAGAATTAGAAACTCTAGAGTCTGTCTCCGTGCCCAGGGGTCCCCTGACTGCAACAGGCAATAGGGGGAGGATCTGAGGGTTTCCTATAAACCCTTTCTTGAAGGATTCCCCTAACAGCAAATCGATGCGCTTTAGACCAAAGACTGGCCACAATTTGGGGATCTGAAAAGTGTATCACTAAACAGTAAGAATAATTATAAGTTGGTAAAATCGAATAGCTAGCTATAGAGCTGGCATGAAACGATACACCAACAATTGCAGACAAATGTCTTTGGACAAAAAATTTGGAAGTCCATGGAGGTAAATAACCGTTAGGCAATGGTGCTACCTTGAATAATAATGCCTGAGGATCCAGCAACAACCGACTGCTCGTTCTTTTCTCCGCCTTGTACTCAACTATTTTACCCCCAAGGGGGCAAAAAGCCTGGGAGGAGGGTCCATCCGATCCAGTTTGGATCCTGATGTAGCCTGAGGGGGAAGAGAAACATTTCCACGATGTAAAAGCACCGCCTCCTGTAAATTAATTTTATCAGTTATTACCGCCAGCTGGAGTCTTTGCAATTCGAGTTGCATGTTGACATTCTCCAGTTGTGTATATAAACTTGCAACTAAGTCACCCACAGCTGTACATTTCCTAGCCATGCTCTGCCAGGGAGAGGGGGCAGCCACGTTGTCATCAGCAGCAGATGAAGGGAGCCCTAATAACTCAGTCCCAGACTCCAGGCCAAAAGAATCTGTGGGAGATATGGGTGTAAACATGGAGGATGCCCCATTTGACTGGGACTCTCCAACTTCTGGTAGCTGGGTAGGGCTCCCTAAATCACCAGCCCGGGAGAGACCAACCCTGGAATCTTGAAGATAATTTTCCAGTGTCGTCTGTTTGGCTCGCGTTTGGGAGCGGGTTTCCACCCCTGGCTTCTTCTCCCTCTTCCCCATCAAAACAATTCCACACGTGGAAATTCAAACTGGCTCACAACCCCCACAGCCCCCACCTAAGCCCGCGCACAAGCCCTTAGGCGTGCACCTACGGCACTGCCGTAGCCCCGGAAGAGGCTTTGAAGGGTGCTGGGGAAGTTCCAGCTACGCAGTTCTCCCAGGTGTCAAGGGGATGCAGCTGAGCTCAGCAGGGAACGAGGCTCTTTGCTCTTGGCAGGTGGAGAGTAGCAATGGGTAGAGATGGTAAGGCAGCAAGGTGACACAGGCAGGCAAAACCGGGCTGTTAGAAAGCCCCTGTGGCTCTCACCCCGCCAGATGTTGTGGAACAGAAAAGGCCTTTGGGTCAAAAGGGACTAAGGAAAGGCCTGTGTCTGGAAGAGTCAAAGGAATGATTTATATTGGCTTTTTGACAGGGGCGGTGCACATTTCAAGGCACCAGGGGCATTGCCCCTCCTGGCCTGATTCCCCCTCCACACACTCTTCATGCTTTTAAAAAGAAAGAAAAACAAACAAACAAACAAAAAAAAACTCACTTGAGTCCCAAGGGGGTGGGGAGTCAGCAACCTGCTCCAGACTTGCTCCGAGTCCTCCAGTTCAGCAATCAGCTGAGTGCTCAGTGTTGTTGTTGTTGTGCCTCCCTGGACACATGTGCAGGCAGGAGCTGAGGGGGTGGGGGCCAGTGCCTCCTGCTGAGCCTGCTCTAAGGAGTCCCTTAAAGGACAAAACTTTACAAAAGCGATTTGGGCTAGTGGGCTATTGGGCCACTTTGCTTTTCCAACCAGTGGGGGCAGTGTTCCACAGAGCCCTATGGGCTGCTTTGAAAGACTGTGTTTGGATTGGCGACTCAAACGCCCAGGCAGTGTATGCCAGTGTGCACAGCTGCTGCGGTTGAGGTCTCAGGCTATTTGCCTGTACCCCACCCCCTAGGGTGGGGTTAAAAGAGAACTCTCCTCATTTGGTGTGCTGGTAATCTGTGCCATTTTGGTGGAGAGTGCTGGCTGGCCTGGCTTGTTTGTGGCTTTGTTACCCCACGCTGCTGCTGGACCCGCATCAGATACATCCCCATTGGTGAGTTAGTTATTTTTAGTTATTTTGCTGGGAAACACTGGTGAAAAGGAGGCCTGGGGTGCTGCTTGGAGGGAGAGAATGGGTGCTGCTTGTGGGACGGGAGGAGAGAGAATGGGTGCTGCTTGTGAGAGGGGGGAGAGAGAATGGGTGCTGCTTGTGGGAGAGGGGGAGAGAATGGGTGCTGCTTGTGGGAGGGGGAGAGAGAATGGGCGCTGCTTGTGGGAGCGGGGAGAGAGAATGGGCACTGCTTGTGGGAGGGGGAGAGAGAATGGGTGCTGCTTGTGGGAGGGGGAGAGAGAATGGGTGCTGCTTGCGGGAGGGGGAGAGAGAATGGGTGCTGCTTATGGGACGGGGGAGAGAGAATGGGTGCTGCTTGTGGGAAGGGGGAGAGAGAATGGGTGCTGCTTGTGGGACGGGGGAGAGAGAATGGGTGCTGCTTGTGGGACGGGGGAGAGGATGGGTGCTGCTTGTGGGAGGGGGGAGAGGATGGGTGCTGCTTGTGGGGGGGAAGAATGGGTGCTGCTTGTGGGGCGGAGAGAGAATGGGGCTTCAACAGAGCTGTAACAGTGAAGCATGTTTTGGGGGACAAGTGAAATTCCTCACTGCTGCTTTTGTGGTGTGGCAAGACTTCATATAATATGATTCATTTGGTTTATAGGGATGGACGAGCACCTCGTCTCCATTGTGTTGGCTGTGTTGGGTGTGTGTTTTTAAAAAATGGAGAAGAAGGTCACCAATGCCACCACCATTAAACGCCAGGCCTGGGGGAAGGCCAAGGTGGCGGAGCCGGTGTTGGAGGAGCTGCCCATACTTAACAATCTGCAGGCATTCTGTGGGAGTTGATTAAATAGCAAAGAAACAAACAAAATCAGGACGTAATTGATCTACAGTCCTCGCCAGTAATACAAATTACATTTCTTAATCACATTGTTATAATGTCTTTAAATATTTTATATTAATAAAGATATGTTTTATAAGTTTTGGGTAATATTATAGAGTCTACTGGTTGATTAAATAGTTTATGTTGCTAAGTTTTATTATGGGAAAACAAAGGGTAATTTCAAACGTGACAGGATCACAGTCAACCACCCTGAATCACAGTGGATTCAGGGTGGTCGCTGTGGTCCCATGCATGTCTGTTTGAGCCCTGCCAGATGTTCACCACCGTGAATCTCTCGCGGGGGTCAAAGCTAACCACAGTTCTGAGGATGATGCCAGCCTCATGCCCAGAACTGTGGTTAGCTTGACCACAATCCATGATGGGCCAAAAGTAATGTCTGTTACCTTGGCCCATCACGGATCGTGGCCCTGGCTACGGTACGGGATCAGGCTCAGTGGCCACATTGGTCTTGCTGTCTTGCTGAGAGTGAGCGGCCAGGGGAGCGTGAGGGCAGCGCCGTGCGGTCACACGTTGCGCCGCATGGCCCCACCCCCTCCGTGATTCCCCAGCATGATGAAAGCCAGCATTTCTAAAGGACAACCAGCTTCATCACTGACCGGTCTGGAGTTCAGCGTGTTGGACCTCCAGGCCCAGCACGTCTGAAATTACCCAGAATTTGAAATTAGGTGTATGGAACACACACTAGTCTAAAAATGGATTAAATCGTTTATGGTGCTAACATTTATTATGGGAAAACAGAATTTGAAATTAAGTGTATGGAGCACACACTAGTCCAAAACTGTCTCAACTTCAGTTTTAGGTTCTCTAAGGCAAAGCCATACAAATCAAGACAGGTTTCTTCCTCCCCAGAATTCACACTCACACCCTTCAACACCATGGGTGTTTTAGACAGGCGCCTCCACACCCATTACCCAGCCATCATCCACACATCATGCATGTTGCAGGGCTGTATTGGGCACCGATGCGGCCCTGCAACATGCATGATGGGTGGGTAACAGGTAGGGAGGTGCTTGTCTAAAAACACCCAATGTGCAATGTGTTCCCAGGATAACTCCTTTCAATTGCTGTTATTTTTATGATATCCTACCAATCCTAATTGCAACCCCACTGAATGCAATGGAGTCAGGATCATGTTACTCTGGCTGTTTTTAAACAGGTACAGCTGGAGGGCGGGTCCATGTGCGCTCAGTGGAGTGAACACACACACACACACACACACACACACTTCTGGTGAGTGAGGGGGCCATCAGACAGGCCAGGGCTTGTGTGCACTGGGTGTGCATCCCTACCCACACGTCGCCTGCTCATACCCACGCACATATCATCACAGGTTGTTCCCAATGCTCCTTGAGTGGGCAGTGTGTGGAACATGGGAGTGCACGCCCACTCACGCTAACTTCAGATGGGCACTCGGATGGGTGGGGGCATCCCATTTAAAAACAGTCTCTGGCAACTTTACTCACTCCTTCCTCTGTCATTCTTTTTATTGTTGTGAGCTACCTGGAGCCTTTGGAATAGATTTAAAATATTATTATTATTATTAGTAGTAGTAGTAGTAGTAGTAGTAGTAGTAGTAGTATTATTATATTATAATAATAATAATAATAATAATAATACATTAATAGACTCAGCGCTTCCCCTTCCTACTGTTTTGAGGTCATAAGCAGAAGGTCTGACAAGTTAGATCCAGGACTCTTCCAATATGTTATTATAGTGATCTGCCTTCTGTTGCAGGGGGGACACAAATGACCCCACCAAATCCTACTGCTCTTCTCTCATTCAAAGAAGCCTCAAGTTTCACCATATTGAGTGTTTTCAGATGGATGTGGGATTGTCCACTTCTTGAGCTGCTCCAGGGGCTCACCCTCATGTCTGCCCACTCATAGCCCCAGATCCGTCAGATCTGGTGGGTTGCCTGGCCTGCCATCTGGCCCCACAGCAACCTCCCCCTGCCCCACACACACACCATAGAGTTGTGGGTTAGAGCATTCACAATGTTATAGTGTTGCCTAAGGCAATAGCTGGCTGGAAGTGGAGTAGCAGTGTGGGTCTGCACATTAGACAGATTGCTGCTCTGCTTCAGGGTGGTGCCTTGGCTTTGACTGGTCTGCTCCACCGGCAATGGGGCTGCCCCAGAGCAGGCACAGCCTGCTCCGCCTACATGTCTGGCAGGGCACTTTAGATGGACAGGCCACCCAGGGATGAAGCAGACTGGCATGGCCAGCACTGGGGCAGCCTTTCCATCTAAAACACCCTTTATTTCAGAAAGGGAAACAGGAGAGAGTGGATCGAGCTGAGTTGGAACCTGATGTGAACAGAGATCTGACTTCAACCTTCAAGCTGAGCCTCAACCCCAATCATGTTCATTCAAGGGCACAGCTATCATCAGTGTGGGTGGTGAAGCTGCACCAGGGCCCACAAACCTGAGGGCCCATGGACACATGGAATGTGAATGTGTTTTGCAACAATGAACCAACCTGGATATGTTCATGCTGATGATATACAACTGGATATCTCTTGCCCCATGAACCCTGCCAACTCGGCCTCTGTCTTGGACGAATTCCTGAATGACATAGCCACCTGGATACGTGGCTCCCTCCATAACATTGCTAAGAATCGCCCTTTTCTCTCTGTCTCGCCTGCCAAAACTCTTGTTCATGCTCTGGTCATCTCTCGCCTCGGTTACTGTAACCTCCTTCTTTCTGGCCTTCCCCGGTCTCCCCTTTCTCCCCTCATCTCCATCCAAAACTCTGCTGCCAGGGTCATCCACCTCGCCAGTCACTTCGACCATGTGCAGCCCCTCCTCTATTTGCTTCACTGGCTTCCCCTTCCTGAACGAATCCTGCACAAGCTCCTAGTCTTCACCTATAAAGCTCTTCACAACCTTGCTCCCCCGTATGTCTCTGCCTTTATCGCCCTCCATACTCCAGCCCGTGCACTTCGCTCCTCCTCTGTCCCTTCTCTCACCCTTCCATGCCTTCCCTGCTCCCCTAAGCACCTTCGTCCCTTCTCACTTGCTGCCCCCCATGCCTGGAACTCCCTCCCTGTCCACATCCGCCTTGCCCCCTCCCTTCATACCTTCAAATCTCTCCTTAAAACTCACCTCTTTCGCTCTGCTCTGTCTGACTCTTTATCCTGCTGAGCCACTATTCCTATACCTACGATCGGTTTACCCTTATCCTTGCAACATGGACCTGCCTGCTGTCATTCTCATCGTAACCAAGCCAAGTACGTGCACTTGAGACCTCGCATCTTCATGAATGTTAGACCCCTTGTCTCTCCCTCTGTTCCCCTTCCTAAGTCTCTCCCCCAGCTCCTGTCTCTCAGATTGTAAGCCCTAGGGGCAGGGACTGTGTCTATTTTATTACTTTGTAAAGTGCCAGATACACTGCTGGCGCTATATAAATGTTATTAATAATAATAATAATAATAATAATAATACATTGGAGCTACCTCGGGCTCAATCCAGGGAAGACTGAGGTGATGTTAGTGGGAAGGGGCAGCCGATATGAGGATGCCCTTGCCTCCTGTGGGTCCCTGAATGTTGTTGGGGTCTGCTTGGAAGGTAGTGGGCCAGGTAAAGAACCTGGGCAACATTTTCGACCACAATCTGTCTACGGTAGCCCCAGTGTTGGACGTGATTTAGAAATGGTTTTATTCAGCTATGCAATTTGTGTAAGTTACGCTCTTATTTAGGTGTTGGTTATTACCTTTAAAGTCCTATACGGCCTGGACCCCTCATACCTGCAGGACTGCCTCACCCCTTGTGTCCTGGATTGGCCCCTACAGTCAGCTGGGGGAGCCTTCTTGAAGATCCCCCAGGTATCCAGGGTGGCGACGTTCGAGAGGGTGTTCTCGGTGGCCACACCTTGGCTGTGGAACTCACTCCCGGTGGAGATCTGCCTCTCTCCGGATCTTCCCTCCTTCCGCGGACAATGTAAGACCTGGCTGTTTTGCCAGGAGTTTGGTGAGGGGGATGGGTAGTGGGGGGGGGGGTTCTTTTCTTTTTGGGGGGGCAGAGGGGTATTGAGTTATTTAGGCCTTGTCAGTTTGTATATTTTAATTGTTTTATATTGTATTTTGTATTTTTATATTGTGTTTTTATTATCTCTGTACACTTCCCTAAGCTGCCATTGGGCAGGAGAGGGTGGACTATAAATTATGATTGAACTAAAAAACTAAACGTTATTTATCCCACACTGACCCTCCCACAGTAACCCATGCCCTGGTGACTCCCTCTTCTATGGTCTGCTGGCAGTGCTTATTCATCACTTGCAGTTTGTTCAGAATGCAGCAGCATGGCTGTTTACTGGTTTAGGAAGCCATGATCATATTACACCTGCCCTGTGCTCTCTGCATTGACTGCCTATGGAGAGATGGATTGAGTTTAAGATCGCTGGTTTTTAGGGCCCTGGACAGTTTAGGCCCTGGCTATATTTACAACCTACTTCAGGAGTCTCACACTGAGGGGTACCTGTGCTCATGAACCACTATTATTTATTTATTTATTTATTTATTCCACGTTCTCTTCTAGCGCTCATTCCAACCTAGCTATAAATTTAAAGTTTATTTGAATCTAGATAAACCCTTTTTTATTAATGGAGAGGCCTGGATGGATGGATGGATGGATGGATGGATGGATGGATAGGAGGTAGGGGTGACGGTCATTTTAGTTAAAATTTTAAAAAATATACAAAATTTTCAGCAGAGTGGAGTAAGTGGGAAATCAGCACCACAATACAAGAAAGATAGCAAGACCCAGCCCCAGCCCAAGTCTTCTTCCCAACACCATCAAAGATTTCAAGACTAAGAAATGCTCTCCTCCTACTGCCTCCCCTACCCCCCAGTTATTTCAGTCATTGCAAGTTGTTTCGTTCTAATCCTATTTTGTGAAAGCTGACAAATGTTGTTTCTCTCAAATGATGTTTTGAGGAAATTTTTCTTCTACTTCCAGTGAAAGCCTCAGGAGCAAACCATTACTGGTAAAAGGGCCACATTTTGAGGTGGATTCTGATAACTATCAATCATAAAAATCACATCCGTTGCTTATTTACATATTCTAAGCTTGTGGCAAAAGGTAATGTAAACCAATACTTTTAGATGTACCGTGAGATGTGAGAAGCATTTGGATGTGCGCCGATTCCACACTGTTATCTAAGGGGTGACTTGGAAATAAATAAACCCGTTGTCTGTAATCTTAAATCTTACCAAGGAAAATTTCAAGGCTCTTTTAGGAATCTCAGTAACAAGTACAGACCATGAACCATAGAAAGATGAGCTTTTTCACAAGCAGAAAATCTGCTGAGAGTGATGAAGTTATATTTAACCCTCAACTGTTGGACTATAAATTCTTTTCAGAGAGGCACTTTAAACCCTCTGAGGAAATCAGCACAATGTGGCTAATTCTCTAGATAAAATACAAGCTGCTTTTTTATTATTATTAGCGTATACCAAATACATTCAATTCTATTCTGCTAGTATCTGACCATCTCAAGAGTAAGGAAAATACTATATAACTGCAATGATCTGCACTTTTAAAAATATCCTGTGATAGGAAAGCATCTTCATTAATAACTTCCTCTCCCAGTGAACCATGAGTTTATTAAATTTCCAGAACTTGTAGTTTCCTATGGAGGTTTATAACATATTTAAGCCTTCTTATATTGACCCCAGATACATCAATACTCAATTTACAGTGAAGTAGCATGACTTCCCCCTAACTGTTTCAGTGCACAATGTGCACATTACAGTTCTGCCTATATAGCTATGGAACCTGTTTTTGTATTATCTTACGTTGTCCTGCCACAAAGAAAGGAAGATAGGAGGGAGCTAGGCCTGAAGACTACAAACTGCATTATGAAGAGAGCAGACTTTGTGACTCTGTAGTAAAAACTACTCTAAGAACAACACTATAAAGGAATGGGGGAGGAGAGGAGACCCCCATGGACACATTAGAGCTAAGAGGCCCAGAGAAAACCTACATGACAAGCCCAGATGCCTGGAATTGCTGGCTGATGGATTTAAGACACATTGTTGAAGAAGCAATCAGGTACTGTCTCTGGCCAAACAAACCATCAAAGGTGGGTCGACAAGATAACCCTGCCACTCTGAAACCATCAACACCTGGTGGACAACTGGATATGCCCAAAGTAGGTGGCTCTGACAGGAATTGGTCCCCCAAGGCCAGGATGGACAGGGTGTTAGAATAAGGTGGTGATGAGCCCACAATCCTCCCTCAACAATGGAAAGACCCCACCCCCCTCTGCAAAAAAAGAGTGACCTCACTTCTTTCCCACAGACCCTTCCTTGTGAGTACAAGGGAGGTAGTAACCATGCCTTGACACCTTCCATTGGCTTGCGGTGCCCAAGAACTGCATACAAGGATAACCAGAACCAGCATGCTTTGATTTAGATTTTGGCTCCACTAGTTTGCAGTGAGTGCCGTGGTCTTTGCCCCACCCCATCCATCTCAACAAACACAAGGAACAGCACTCTCCTCTCCAGCATCACCTAGCCCCACCTTCCAGCCTTTCTGAATCAATGCTTGCATGTACTCCAGCTTGTGGCCCTGGACACATAAGAAACATTATTGTGTAGGATTACTTATACTTAGGTGGGGTGGTGGTGTTACCTGCCAAGACCAGGACTTGTGTTTTTCTATTCTACATGAATCAAGTTATACTGTTTTACTGAGCAGACGCCTTGCTAAGTAATTGATAGGTATATATTGAAGTGGGTTTAACTCAAAGGCAATAATCGATCCCACTTGACTGAAATCGATCACACTCATCAGACTCATTATTGTGGCTGTACCTCCCCAGTCCATTGTGAACAATATTTGAGTAAAGCTACACCTACAGGACCTGATACAAAGCTGAGCCCGTGAATTTCTGCTTGAAATAAAGGCGGGGAGGGTTGGGGGGTGTTAAGTCACCACAATGGAAGAAGTTTCCACTCTATTTTTTTTTTCTACTACATGTAGAAATATAGCCTCATGAAATATCGGTCAATGCAACATTCATGCAGAGTTACACTCCACCCCGTACTGTTATTGTTTCTGGTCTTCGATCTGTATTTTATGTGTGTGTGTTTGTGGCAGCTATGCTACCACAATAAACTTATTTGGTTTGTTATTGTTTCAAGGTAAGAAGATAAGAAGTGCCATACTGGGTCAGACCAATGGTCCATCTAGCCCAGCATCCTGTCTCTGACAGGGGCTAATCATGGTGGCTTGGGAGAAGCATCCAACAGGTCACACTGGGGGATCCATTCCCTGTTGTTTTCCCCCAGCTCCCGACATGTTCCCTGATCCTGTCTGGCTAATAGCTGCTAATGAATCTATCATCCAGAAATTTGTCCAAACCTCTTTTAAACTCAGCTATAGTACTGGCCCTTACCACAGCCTCTGGCAGTACATTACACAACCCAATTATACGCTGAGTGAAAAAAATATTTTATTTTATTTGTTTTAAACTTGCCACCCATGAGTTTCATGGAGTGTCTCCTAGTTCTAGTGCTATCTGAGAGGGTAAAGAACTGCTCCTTGTTTATTAGTTCCACACCACTCATGATTTTATAGACCTCTATCATATCGCCTCTCAGTTGTCTCTTCTCCAAGCTGAAGATCCCCAACCTACCAAGCCTCTCCTCATACAGGAGCCCTTCCATGCCCTTGATCATTTTTGTTGCCCTTATCTCTACCTTTTCTAGTTCAGCTATGTCTTTTGAGATGGGGTGATCAGAACTACACCCAGTATTCGAGGTGCGGTCGCACCATTGATTTGTATAGAGGTATTATGACCTCCTCAGTTTTATTCTCTATCCCCTTCCGAATAATTCCTAACATTTGGTTTGCTTTGTTGACTGCTGCTGCGCACTGCACTGTGGATTTAATTGTATTGTCCACAACCACCAGATCTTTTTCCTGAGTGGTAACTCCTAGCTTAGTACCCAGCATTGTGTACACATAGTTTGGATTATTTTTCCCTTTGTGCATCACTTTGCACTTGTCCATATTAAATCTCATTTGCCATTTAGATGCCCAGACACCCAGTGTCGTAAGATTCTGTTGCCGTTCTTCATAGTCTGCTCATGTTTTAACTACTTTGAATAACTTGGTGCCGTCTGCAAATTTGATCACCTCACTCTTAACATCCTTTTCAAAATCATTAATGAACACATTAAACAGCACCGGTCCCAATACAGATCCCTAAGACACACCACTTTTTACATCTCTCCATTGTGAAAACTGACCATTTAGTCCAAGGGCGGGGAACCTTTTCCCTCCTGGGGGCCACTCTGAAAGCTTGCACAAGTTCTGAGAGCCACACAGAAGCTGGGACAGGGGTGCTTACGGGATGCACTCAAGGAAAGGAGGGTCCAGATCATGGATCTTTGCCTTGGAACTGTCCTCTATCCTTGTTTGCATGACCTCATCTCTGCTCCCTTCCCTTGAGCTCAGTTTTTCAGTGATTGGAGGTAAGAGCTAGATCCAGGGGCCAGAACCAGGAAGTGGAAAGGAGCCACATAAAAACTTGCTGTGGGTCACATTTGGCCCCCGTGCTTGAGGTTCCCACCCCTGATTTAGTCCAACCCTTTGCTTTATTAATTATTTATTATTATTATTATTATTATTATTATAAGGATTTGTATAGCGCCAGCTGTGTACCTGACGCTTTACAGAACAATAAGATAGACGCGATCCCTGCCTATGGCTTACAATCTAATAGACATGGAGGGGGAAGACAAGGATACGGGACATAGGGAGAGACAAGGGATAAATTACATTCAAGCGGATGTGAAGTCTCAGGTGCACGTGCTTGGCTTGGTTGCAGCTAGGCAGGAGTCTGCGGGGAGGGCAGACAGCAAATATTGAAAGGAACATTCTAACAGGCATCGGGAAAGGCGGCGAGGAAGAGGTGGGTTTTGAGGAGGGTTTTGAAGGTGTGGAATGAGGGGGCAAGGCGGATGTGGGCAGGGAGGGAGTTCCAGGCACAGGGGGCAGCAAGTGAGAAGGGACGAAGGCGCTTAGGGGAGCAGGGGAGACGAGGGAGAGCAAGGGAGGGGGTAGAGGAGGAGTGGAGAATGCACGTAGGAGTGTGTAAGGAGACTAGGGCTGAGAGGTAAGGGGGAGCCAGGTTGTGAAGGGATTTGTAAGTGAACACCAGGAGTTTGGGAAGGATGCGTTGGGGAAGGATGCGTTTAACCAGTTTCTGCTCCATAGTAAGACACTACCTCCTATCCCATGACTTTTTAACTTTCTCAAGAGTCTCTCATGAGGAACCTTATCAAATGCTTTCTGGAAATCCAGGTACACTATATCTACTGGGTCTCCCTTGTCCAAATGCTTATTTACACCCTCAAAGAATTCCAACAGGTTAGTGAGGCATGGCTTACCTTTACTAAGGTATATGAATCTCCATTGTTTTCTAAAGACAAAAATTGAAAGGGGTTAGTGTGACAGTCTACTGTGCAAATGTGCATGCAGGGTTAGGCCCTACGCTTGATATCATCCTGGTCACTTTTATTTAATTTTATTTAATTTATTTAATAGATTTATACCCCGCCCCTCCTGCTAAAGCAGCCTGGGGCGACTTCCAACAATTAAAACACTTACACCTGCAGCCTATCCAGGGGCATAGCTAGGTTGGAATCAGCCTCGGTCTAGAAGACAGAATGGGCCCCTTGTCCTGCCCTGCCTCACTTTCACCGCCACATGAGATGCACACACATTCCACATGCATTTTGCCCCCCGGCTTGTGTGCCCCAATGCAGTTGCACCTGTTGCACCTATTATAGCTATCCCCCTGAGCCTGTTATGTGATTACAGCTGCCTGATCTTCAGGTGCTGCCTATTAAAATGTGGGGCAGAGAGATGAGCTGTTAAGAAGTAGGTGTCATCAGGAAGCAGGGGCCTGACATAACCCATCAAAGTGAAAGGGCTCAGCCCAAGAGAAGGGGCAGTACCTAGCTAGCAGGATTAGTCCATAGGCAGTGTTATCTATGAATATTTTATATAGGTGGTAGTGGGCTCTCCATGCTGTTACAAAACTCTTTTAACTACGACACTCTTTCACCTACAAAATCTCTAAGTCCACACACAAAACACAAGAAAAGAATCCTGGGCTTTCATTGGTTTAATCAGTGAACCGAGAACCTGCAATGGTCTTGCTCCTGCACCAACTTAGCCAGGAGGCACACTCCATCATAGTTACACATGCAGAAGCCATCTAAGACTGCTGTCCAACGAGGCTGCTTGAGCAGCCTTTGGCGCTGCGGAATCATGCGCTTTTCAAATGTAGCACAGCTCCCGTCTTGTGCGAAAGGTGGAAGTATGGTTCTCCTGCCAGCAAGCTCGCGCATTGGACGAGGTAGTAAATTCCTACCCTGTCCGATGCGTGATCTTGCTGGTGGGAGAGCTGCACTTCCTCCTTTCCCACGAGATGGGAGCTGCACTACATTTTAATAGTGCATGCTCCTGTAACGCCACAGGCTGCTCATGGGAAAGCAGCCTGATATTTGTCAGTGTAGTGGGCAGAATGCTGGCTGGCCTATTGGCCTTTTAAGGGGAGTAGCATCAGCATGGGAGGCAGAGGTGCTACTAGGCGCCTGAAGGAGGCAGGATAGTGCCTGGATTCCTCACACCTGGGCTTCGCTGTGGTTAGGTCAGCCCAGAGCCAAAGGAACTGGGCTGGGCTTGGGGGAAGGGGGAGAAGAGGAAGACAAAGCAGAGGCAAGGAGGAAGCCGGAGCTGAGTGGGGGCTCTGCTGATCAGCCCAGGAGTGAGGGTGGAACTCTGGGCTAGTAAGTGAGGAAGCCCTGATACTGTGAGGTAGGTATTGTATTGTACCTGCACTATTACTATACACTGTATAATAAAGAGCACTGAGTGAAGTTCCTGTTCTGGGCTTTCTTCTTGAGGGCGATGGATCCAGGCAAGAATCTACTCCTAAAGGGCCAACCTGTTACAGTCAGGTTTTGTGAAGTCACTCAGGAACAATAGCTCTGTTTGTCTAAGAAAATTTCACCATACCTGAGCTAAGACATTAGCCTTACATGTCACAAAATTCATAACTGCACCTTCTCCATCATCCCGTCCTACATATTAGTGTGCTGTCCAAAGTTTGCTGCTTTTTCCTATACTAAGTTGCCGAGATTCAACCTCTTTTTCTCTAGCCACATAGCTAAAATTCTGGGTGTATTTATATAAGCAAGGCGATGGGGTGGGGGGTGTCAGTGGTCACTGAGTGGCAGAGCTGTGGAGCACCTACTCAGGTGGAGTGCATGGGGAAAGATTCTAATGGGTGACTCCCAATGTGGCTACCGTGGCAGTCACCATGCACACCCCTGGCGATGGACCATGGGGGAGGGGGAAACACACTGGGCTGGTCTTTGAAATTGACATATCCAGGTTTGAGCGCTGGGGAACTGGGACCCCCAGCACTTGCAGTCAGTTCCTGTAACTTGCAGAGGTCATGTCCCCCACCCACAGTGCCTATGAGCAGGGGACCAGTCTCCTGGCTTGGCTGGCCACCCTAGTTCAGACGGGGCAAGGGATGCATGAGCACCTGCTACCATGCACTTTTTTGGCTTGCTCCACACAGCACACTCTAGATTTCTCAGCAGTGTGCCATGAGTGACTCATGGAAGCATGCATTCTCCCACCCCACCTTCAGACAGGCAGTTGGATGAGTGGCTCCTGGGTGGCCATGTGTGGTAGCCTCAAACTCCGTCTTCCAGTCCCTCGTCATTTGCAGTCCTTTAGGGATGGGCGAACGCAGTTCGGAAGTTTGGAGTTCGGACCGAACTCAGTCTGTTCAGTTGACCGAACCGAACTTCCGAACCGAACTCAAATTTCAAACCAAACCGAACCGAATTTCAAAACTCCGTTGTTTGCCCATCCCTAGTGGCAACACCCCCCCAAAAACCTGGTTTTGAATGGCCGAACTTGGTTCGGAAGTTCGGAATTCGACCGAACTCAGTCTGTTCGGTCTACCGAACCGAACTTCTGAACCGAACTCGAATTTCAAACCGAACTGAATCGAACCGAATTTCTGAACTCGAATTTCAAACTGAACTGAACCAAACCAAATTTCCAAACTCCGTTCTGTTTGCCCATCCTTACAGTCCCTCATTACGGTAACATCCTTGCTAGCCTCCCCAATGTACCCCTTGCTCACCTTTAGCTCGCTCAGCACTCTGTTACCATGAGTTTTCTCAACTCTGAATTCTCCCTTTTGTCCCCTTTCTCCACAGCATCAACTTCAAGTGTCTGGAGATTACCTGAAGAAAGCATGGAACTCTGCCCCTTTTATTTATCTGCACTTCTCTTTTCTTGCATCACCTATAACCAACTGCTCCTTTGCAATGTCCTCTTTGGCCAAAAACAATTATGTGCTTTCTTCCAGCCATCCCCTGTGCTATAATATGGCCAGGTATTTTTGCAAGAGGTGAAAGGACATTGAAAATGAAGTTGGGAATTGGCATCGTGGAAAATAAAGACAGCTGATTCAATACAGAGAGAATGAGGTGGGAATTCAATGTGTTTCAATTAAGCAATCAAAAACAGTTGTAATTACTAAGATCCTCAAAGCACACCACTGAAATGGATAGGGCTTCTACCAACAGAGTACTTTCAAGATTCAGCTGCTAATTCTGATCACTTTGCTTGTATGCTAATCCTTTTCCTTGCCCTTCCTCTGTCATTGTCTTTTAAGGCTGTTCTGTCTTCATGGTAGACACTGTATTTTCCTCTGTGTTTACACAGCATGCAGCATGCTTGGAGCGCTACCACACGCCAAACAATGCATTGAAATAGTTTCAATATTTGTAATAGAGAATGGCTGGGGGGTAGAATTTTGTGTGTTTTAGCTGGTACCTAGATTCAGATAAGATACACAGATAGGCCTCCTGCAGGGATTCACAGTCACCAGACAGTCTCCTGCAGGGAGTACTGTCATAGGACTGTACAACTGTATCCATCCCTATTGAATTTTTTATTTTATTTTTTTGCTTGAAGAAGAAAAGCATATATAATGGCTCCCAAGAGCACAATGAAGCAGGTGAGTCAAGAACATATTTTTTAAAATAACCTTGTACAAATAGCAGGAAAACCGAAATATGGTGAAGGGACTGTATTCATTGTTGATCCATCACTATAACCCCTCTCCCTTAGTTCTAATCCAAAACCCATCTCTTCCCTTCTCATGATGGCTGCCAAAATGCTTCTTTTAGCTTAGTCAAGATGTGATCTAGGTTTTTCTTTTTAATGGACAAATGCTTTAAAGGCAACAAGGATCAAAAACTCTGTCAAGGCATGAACAAATACTGGCTCTTATGTCAAACAAGAGAACATGAGCCACGTTGTTGAACATGAGCCACGTTGTATTCTCCATTCCTTCTCTTTGCACATAGTTATAGATCTCCAACATTCAAATATCTACAAAGAGTTGTAGATTCTCTGCAGATCTTCTCTGTGTGCTACAACTATATACTAATGAACAGACAAGATGATGACCAGAAAAGGGCCAAAGTCTGTGAAAATATCATGTAAACAATACCTTAAATTATTACTGTTGAGAGCTGCCATAAAGGGGGTCTAATCCTTCTCTGTTGTGCAAGGCATCTGCAGCAAGCAAACTCAGGCACTCACTCACTCACTCAGGCAGCCTGTTCAAAATGAGATGCTTTACTGAATTCAATTTGTTTTACTGGCAGTTCATAGCAGTTTATAGATCATATAAGATTAGTGTTGGCGTATATGCACTAAACAATCAGGGTGAGGAAAACTCATTGACTTCAGTCCTGGGGCTCTTTCATCAAGTAACCCATTCCTCCTCCCACCAGAATGCAGCAAAGAAATTCAGGAGCAGCAGAGCAAAAAACCACAAAAAAACTGTGGGCCAAAGGTGGAGAGAAGAGGTCTCGGTATAATAAGAGTTTGTATTATGGAGCTTTTGTTTCAGCTTACTTGTCAATACTAAGGGCTGTGGAAGAAGACACTTCTTGGTTCTATGGTTGTACCACTTTTATCATTTCACTGAAACATTCTGTACACATTTGTGAAATAAAAGGGTGTCTTCAGACATCCAGAAATCCCACCAAAAGCAGCCAGCCATCACACGGTGGAATGGTCATGACGTGGTGGTTGTGACATCTGATTCTCAACTGCTCTACCACGTGCTGAAACTGGATCAAATAACTGCAAAGTTTCCTGCAGCACCATTTTACCAAATCATGGGTCACAAACAACTTACTCTGGAGTAAGTGATTTGTGGATTATAGCTATCGAACAGTTCAGACTTTGCAACACTGCATTTTAAAACACCCCATCGGGTTACAATTGGCTGCTTTCTGTGTGTTTTTAGATATCTGACACATCCATAGGTAACTGTGCTTCATACACAGAGGCACATACTCATACTTTGAGATCTTTCGATAACAGCTGCTATCTACCTTCCTAGCATTATTATTGTTAATCATTTCTTTGCCCTTGAATTGTATCTTTTAAGTGCTGGAAGGGAGCACAGTGCCAGTCTCTCTAGCTGCCTGCCTGCCTGCCAAGTTGTCACCAAACATCTGTTGGATGATTGAAATTGTGTCATGTCACGTGTGATGAGTCTGGATTGGGGAAATGATCGTTTCCCTCTTCCAACTGACTTGACTAATATGCTGTAATCTGTCTCATTTCTCTCACTTTCTTATTTATTTAAGACATTTATTATCCCACCCCTCCAGCCACAGGCAGCTTGGGGCGGCTCACAAACATATAAAAGGCATAAAACATCAATTAAAATAACTTAAAGGAGGTAAAATAGACCAACCCACCCCACACACATCCCCCACCCATCACCCATCTCCCTCACCAAATGCCTGGCAGAACAGCCAGGTCTTACAACGTCTTCAAAAAGAGGGGAGATCCAGGGTCAGCCAGGTCCCCACCAGCAGGGAGTTCCACAGCTGTGGTGTGACCGCCGAGAATGCTCTCTCCCCTGTGGCCCCCTGGAAGCAGGGCACCCCCAGACAACCGCAGGGGCCGATCCAGCACCTGGGGAATGAGTTCAATGTTGGTGGACAGGTACAGAATAAGAACAGAGTCCAGATGCACTTTAAAGACAAACAAATATTTATTAGTGCATGAGCTTTCGTCAGCACAAGCTGAGTGACTTCTTCAGTTTGTGCTGATGAAAGCTCTTGCACTAATAAATATTTGTTAGTCTTTAAAGTGCCAGTGGACTCTCAGTTCTTGTTATAATTATAGACTAACACAGATACATTTCTAGTAGGCACAGAATAGTTAGTGGTAACACAGGCTTCCCCAGAGAATCTCACTAAGATATTTCAACCTGTCACCCATGAAAATCATTTCTAAGGTTGAGGAGGTGACTCACTCTCCATGCACACTGATGGAACTGCCTGAGAACCACCGTTGAGTCACCAGAGAGAGATTACTGGAAAAAACAGGAAAAAATGAAGATTAATATGATGATGTTATGAAGAATCTGTAATCTAGCTGCTCAGTTCTCCCTAAAGAATGTGTAATTTTAATTTACCATCTGCTCATTCTCCAGCCACCAGTCATCTCTAACCATATCCCCAGCCATGTGTTACAGCCCCTCAGGAGACCACTGCTACAGATGTGAAGAATTAACCATTGACTTTCTCAAGCAAAGCTGTGGTTGTGCTCATCAAATAAATCCCTGAGTGCCAGGGAAATGGAAGACTTGATAGCATGGTGGAGTCCCTGCCATGGAGAATAGTGTGAGGGCATAGTCCCGGAGAAGCAGATCCTCACAAAGGGCAGCAACAACTGGAACCAATTAATGGGGCAGGGTGTGGGGCAGGGTGTGATCTAGCCGATGACTAGGGATGGGCGAACGCAGTTCGGAAGTTCGGAGTTCAGCCCGAACTCAGCCTGTTCGGACGACCGAATGCGAACACGAACACGAACACGAACACAAACATACCGAACAGAACAGAACACCGAACAGCGAAATGGCCTAACAGTTCGGTCAGTTCTGATCACGTTCGGGTGAGTTCGGGTGGCAAAAAAAGGTTCACTGTAAGGTGACAGGGGACAGGGAGGGGTCGTTCGCTGAGGAGCAGACTTCCAGGCACCAGGGGTGGAGAGACTTGCAAGAAATGAAACTATCTGCCTCCCCCCTTCCCAACACCTTCTGAGCTAGTCACTGTTCCTGAACAGCAGGCATTGAGTAGGATTATTAGATTGCTTTAAGTTTCATTTCAGTTTTGTACTGAAACGAAACTGAAACCTTAAACTGAAACCTTGTGTTTGTGATTTCCCACCCCCCATCCCATATATATATATATAGAGAGAGAGAGATATAGAGAGAGATAGGTTAGGGATAGTAGTTGTAGGAGCTAGCTTAGTGATAGAGATAGCGTTAGTGATTTAGTTTTAGTGTTTGTAGGAGTAGGCCTGTGTACTTATTAGATAATTCATTTAGTTCATAGCATTTAGAATAGTTAATAGCAGTTAGATTTAGTGTAGACAGATGTAAAAAAAAATAGATTTAAAAAAAAAGAAAACCATATAAAACCCAATAAAAAAAACAAAAAAACATATAAAAAAAAAACAAACCACCCATAACATTTCCCAAATGGCCAAACCAAACGGCTGAACAGCCGAATAGAACGGCCGAACCGAACGGCCGAACCCAAACCCGGCGAACTAACCGAACGGACGAACCGAACGCAGCCGAACCGAACCTTGCTATGTAAATTGGTAAAAAAAAATAATCCAAGTCATATGTTTTAAAAGCTTAAAATTTGCAAGAGAATGTGTTAAGAATAAATGCTTTCACCATCATCAATTAAATACTTATTAGAATACCACTACTGTGCCTTTTGTGGCCAATGGGGAAAGTGCAGTGAACACGGGTCCCTGCCTATAACACTGGATGCTTTTAAATGGATGGCACCTATGGCTTGACTCTGCCTCACACCTGTGTGGCCTGTCCATGGACAGCCAGATGTGCAGGTGGGCACACTCTGAATGTGGGCTACTGGGATACACATTTACTTTATTATTTTTATTTTAAAATCTTACTACCTGGGCAGCTTACAATTAGTAAAATATTAAAACAACAATTTAAAACAACTAAAAGAAGGACAAAAAAGAAAAACAAATAACCCCTACCCAAAAAACCCACCCCCTCACCCATCTCCTCTGCCAAATGCCTGGTGAAACAGCCAGGTCTTACAGCTTCTCTGAAAAGGGGGGAAATCCAGGGCCAACCGGGCCCCCACCAGAAGGGAGTTCCACAGCTGTGGTCCAGCCACTGAGAACGCCCTCCCCTGCATGCCCCCCTGGAGGAATCGGGGGACCTTGAGCAGGACGCCCCCTGATGACTGCATGGGTTGATCCAGCACCCAGGGAGTGAGGCAGTCCCACAGGTAGTTAGGGCCTAGGCCATTTAGGGCTTTATAGGCCAAAACCATCACCTTGAGTTGCACCCGGAAAACCACCAGCAGCCAGTCAGAGAGCAGACCACTGGTGTAACGTGCTCCTGGTGGCCCAGTCCTACCAGAAGACAGGCTGCCGCATTCTGAACCAGCTGCATTTTCCGAGCCGTCTCCATGGGTAGCCCCACGTAGAGCACATTACAATAGTCCAATCTAGAGGTGATGAAAGCATGGATGACAATGGCCAGGTCAGAGCCTGAAACAAACTGCCAAAGTCATCACACCAGATGTAATTGGTGAAAGGCACTCCTCACCACAGCCTCCACCTGGCCATCTACGCGGAGCTGCGTGTCAAGGAGTACCCCCAGACTCCGTACCTGGGATACCAATGGAGGGCAGACCCCGCCAATAACGAGGGCCACCATCTCCATCGGTTTACCAACCAACATCACCTCTGTCTTGTTTGGTGACTGCAAGCTCTGAGGCTATAAGTGACGTTTTGTCTCCGCCCAAGAGGAAAAGTGTCCAGGGGGGAAAGTGATGGGACAGATCCTGCAAAGATTTCCCTTTCTCCACCGAAAGACTCCCAACATAAGCACCCATTATAAAATAATAAACTCATGTGTGACATTTTAACACTAAAGAAAGCTTTTGTAAACGGCAGCCCCATCTTCAAAATGGGGGACTGCACTGGAAGAGCATTTTGAAAATGGGGCTTTCTATGGTATCATATCTTTTACAGCACAGAAAATACTTATATTGCAACTGTCTACTACAATATAGGATTTTGGTTTCCAAATCTTTGACATCTACTCCTTAATCCCAGTGGTTTAAGCCTCACGTTGTAACCAAGGCTCAAGAGTGGAGTTTAGACCAATGAGTCAAACCCAGGAATTCAGACTTTAAGTGTTGGAGTGGGGACCAGGTAGGGTTGGAGGACCCTCTCTCTTGTCTTCTCTCCTAGGCTGTAAACTCCTCAGGGCAGGGATATGTCCCTAATTATTGTTCAATGTGAGGTACTGTCAGGGTAGTAGGGAGGTCTGTCAGGGTAGTTGGGAGGAGGAGAGGGAAAGGGGGTGGGGGGAAGGAAATAGGAACATAGACCTGTGGGCTGGGCCCCACTTGGGCGTAACCTGGACCAAGGCGATCTCGCTCCGATACACGTGAGGCTCCCGGTATTGCCCTCAGGATATTGGTTGGGCTTTCCTCGCTGTTTACGAGGCAACCCTTATCATCATAGGGGGTGGAGAGAGAAATTGTCAACCAGGAAGGAGATCAAGAGGGGGGGAACCAAGTTTGCAACCAGACTTTCAATAGGATGGAGGGACTGAACAACCCCGGACCCCAGGTGGAGCACACGTGAGAGGAACAGTGCACACTTGAAGGAATGAGAGGCAACAGGGCCTGGGGTGCAGAAGGAATGCAGGGAAGAGGGGGGAAGGAGAGGGAAGTGGGGGAGATTCCTGGAGGGGTAGGGGGTAGGGAAGGACTCAAACGTAACGGGAGGAAACCTAAGATGGAGGCAAGGAACTAAACCTACAAAGGAAGGGGAGAGATGGACAACAGGAGGTGCAGGGGACTCAGACAACAACACGTCAAACAGGCTTCAAAGGAGGGGACAAGCAAGAGGAGTAGCAGCACAAAACACCAAACACAGATACAAGACAGCAGTCAACACTTAGCTTTCGGCAGAGGCAAGATCAAAGGGGCCAGCTTCTCTCAACGATTACCGGCGAGGAGCTGATGCCCCGCCGGTGCTTTTATGGCCCTCATCTGTAGCGTTCCTTTAAGCCACGCCCCCTATGATGTACGTCGCGCTGCTATGCGTGCGCTACATTGGGGCGGGGCTAATTCTTCTTCTGGTGAAGTATCTCCCTGCAGCGGGGAGAGTTCTGGTTGTGTCGTGTCTTGCGGTGGAGGTGGGACTATTTTCTTTGTTGGGGGTGTATCTCCCTGCGGCCTGTCCCAAGTCCTTCCTGTGCACCTCCCTATCCCCCGAGCCCTACCATGTGGCGTGACAGTACCCCCCCCGTCCAGCGCCCCCTCCCCCCCTACCAGGGTGCAGAGACCCGGGCGGGAAGGATGGAGGCGATGAAACGCGAGGAGAAGCTTGGGGGTATGAAGGTTCCCTGCGGGTTGCCAGGAACGCTCCGCTATGCCGTAGTGTTTCCAATCCACGAGGTAGTGAAGACGTGAGCCAATATATCTAGAGTCCAGAATTGCACGTACTTCATACTCCGGGACCCCTTGGTGCAAAAAAGGGGGTGGCGGTGGGTGGACTCGTTGCGTGGAGAAAAGGGGAGGTGTCACCTTCTTTAACATCGAGACGTGAAATGAGGGATGAATGCGAAGGTGGGGAGGGAGTCCAAGAGTGTGTGTTACCTCATTGAGTTTCCTACTAATTGGTTAGGGTCCCATAAAGACATCATCGAGTTTAGCTGAGGGATGAAGCGAGGGGTAGTTTTTGCATCTTACCCAAACAAGGTCCCCGACCTGGAAGGCCGGCTCCTGTCTTCGTTTCCTGTCGGCCTTCCTTTTATATTGGTGGTGTGACCATTGAAGACATAGGCGGGCCTTCTTTTGAATGTGCTGAATCTGGTGCGCCAGGGCTCCTGCTGCGGGAACCAAGGGGCCAGGTAACCCAGGAAGTCCTATGTCTGGATGGAAGGCGTAGGATACATAAAAAGGGGAGTCTCCTAGGGATGCATTGGGTCCATTGTTATACGTGAATTCCGCTAATGCAAGTTGTTTTACCCAGTCATCTTGTCGGTAATTGCAGAAGCATCGAAGATATTGTTCTATATGTTGATTAACCCACTCCACCTGGCCATTCGCTTGTGGGTGATATGCAGTGGTCGTTTGAATCCGAACCCCCAGGAGGTTGCAAAATGCCTTCCAGAATTTCGAGGTGAACTGGGGTCCACGATCCAAGGTGATTTCTTGTGGGATGCCATGGAGACAGACAACTTCTCTTATTAGGAGTCTTGCAGTTTCCTTGGCCGTGGGCAGACCCACACATGGAATGAAATGTCCCATCTTTGTGAAGTAATCCACGATAACGAGGACGGTTGTACAATGTGAGGACAGGGGAAGCCCAATGATGAAATCCATGGCAATTCGTTGCCATGACCATTTTGGAATGGGAGTAAGTTGTAGGAGACCTACAGGGAGGCTTCGGGGGGTCTTGGTCCGTGCGCAAGTTGAACAGCCCCTTACATACTTTTCCACATCCTGGTGCACGTGGGGCCACCAAAAAGGTCCGTCGTATGAGGGTTAGTGTGCCCTTCATTCCAGGATGCCCCGCTAAGGGAGAGTCGTGGTATGCCCATAGTACCTGAGGCCTATAACGATGAGGAACGACCACTCGTCCCTTATGGTAATGAAGTCCATCCTTAAGGGGGTACAAGGCGAGGGACTTTGTACGTTTACTTTCCTCTTGTAGGTCTTGAACTGACGGAAGGGTAGCTGCAAAGACTCCGGGTGCCAATACGGGTGCAGGGAGGGGGTTCGGGATGTCGGTTACTTCCTCACATCGGGAAAGAGCATTGGCCATCGTGTTCTCTGATCCGGGCCGATACTGGATTTTAAACCAAAAATGTGCAAAAAATAATGCCCATCGAGCATGCCTCCCATTAGTTATACGTGCCGTTTGGAGGTATGTTAAGTTTTTGTGGTCTGTTAAGACGAGAATGGGGTAAGGTCCCCCTTCTAGGAGGTGTCTCCATGCTTCAAAAGCTGCCTTTATGGCCAAGAGTTCCTTATCCAGGATCGTATAATTTCGTTCTGGAGGCATGAGCTGTCGGGAATAATAGGCACAGGTTAACTGCTGTTGGTGGTTCTCGAGCTTCTGGGTTAGGACTGCTCCGATGGCTTTATCGGAAGCATCGGCTTCAACAATAAATGGTTGGGTAACATCGGGGTGTTGAAGTAGGGGTGCCTTTAAGAATGCCTGTTTCAATTGTAGAAAGGCTTGCTGTTGAGGTGCCAACCACTGGTAAACCGCTCCTTTTTTAACAGTTGTGTTAAAGGTGCAGTTTTACGAGCATAATTGTTGATATATTGACGGTAGTAATTTGTACTCCCAAGGAACCGCTGTAATGCCTTAACAGAGGAAGGGGCTGGCCACCTGCGAATAGCGGAAATCTTACTTGGATCCATTTGGATGCCCTGTGCGGAGACAATAAATCCTAAAAAGGGTACTACCTCCAAGTGGAATAAACACTTTTCTATCTTGCAGTATAGTTTATGGGTCTTTAATCGTTGAAGGACGATTCGCACATGTACAACATGTTTTTGCAGGGTTTGCGAGAAAATCAAAATGTCGTCTAAATAAACCACAAGGAATGTATCCAGTAAATCTTGGAAAATATCGTTTATAAAATGTTGGAAGGTGGCCAGCGCGTTCACCAACCCATAGGGCATCACCAAATATTCGAAGTGTCCGAATCGTGTACGGAAAGCCGTTTTCCACTCGTCTCCCTCTTTAATGCGGACAAGGTTGTATGCCCCTCTAAGGTCCAATTTTGTAAAGATCTGTGCTCCCTTTAATTTTCCTAACAACTTGGAAATAAGGGGTAGAGGATATTGATTCTTTACAGTAAGGTTGTTCAGGCCACGATAATCAATGCAGGGGCGTAAATCACCCTTCTTTTGGGGCACAAAAAAGAGGGGAGCTCCCGCAGGAGACGATGAGTATCTAATGAACCTTTTTGTCAAATTTTCCTTAATATATTGCCATAAGGTTTCTGTTTCCCCTGGGGTGAGATTATAAATTCGCCCATATGGAGGTTCCGCTTCAGGGAGAAGTTCAATAGGGCAATCATAGGGTCGGTGTGGAGGCAGCTCAGCTGCCTCTTGTTTGCTAAACACACTCTCAAACTCTCGATACACCGAGGGGAGTTGGGACCCATCCTGAGAGGGGGTTATGGTTAAGGCCCCTGCCCGCACAGGAGCAGGGAGGGAGCAGTGTTCGTGGCAATATGGGGAATGAAAGAGTAGACTTTTACGTACCCAATTGTTGTCGGGGTTATGAAGATGCAGCCATGGAAACCCTAGAACCAACGGGAATAGGGGTGAGGCAATAAGATCAAATTGAATCGCTTCTTGATGTGTTCCTACCAAACACCTCAACGGTTGGGTGCACTCTCGTATCGGACCTGAGGAGATTGGTGACCCATCAATCATCTGAACCATCTCTATCCGAGGTCGGATCTGAAGCTGGATTCCACAAGTTTGGGCAAAGGTGAAGTCCATAAAGTTGCCCAAAGCGCCAGAGTCTATCAGGGCTTTTACGACCCTAGAGGTCGTTGGATTGATGTGCAGTAGTAGGGGAATAAACAGCTGACGAAGGGTGGTCAGCGGGTCTCAACTGGAATGGCTGGGGAATATTGAGTTTACCAGGAGGCCCCCTGTGTCAGCGCGTCGGCTGCAGAATAGGGATGGCCGGTGAAACAGTGACTGGGACGGAGCTGGGAGGCAGGGCTAATCCACGCTGCAGCGTGTTCTGGGTCCAGCTCCTCCCCGCTCCCTTGGCAATTGGAAACTCATGCAGGGATTCAGGGCGGAGTGGCGCCCTGCCTGGAGCTCATTAACTAATTAGGCAAAATTGCTATATATAGTACTGGCAGGGGCCATGAGCCTCTGCCGGTAATCAGGGCTGTAGCGGCATACCGCCGCGGCAGTTTTTACCGACGGCAACCCCTATTCCGCACATCGTGGCACGGTACGGCAGAGGTAGCTTTCCGAGGGCTGCGGCTGCGGTTTGTCGCTCATGGTATCGCGGCATCAGAACTGGCGAACGGAAGCGAAACTTGTGCAGATTCCAATAATAAGCGGCGCCAACTCCCCTTTCCGTGGTCCGCGGAATCTTTGTGGTTATCTGGTAATTGTATCATGTTTCCGGCACCCGGAATACAAGGTATCGCGAGGAATACAAGGTATCCGGCGGCATTATCAAGCCTCTGACTCACACACATGCCCCATTTCATTGGCTAGGGCTTTCCCAGAGAGACATGCCCCGCCTTCACCATTAAGTATAAATAGGTGTGTTTGTAGCTTGTTTTTTCCTCTTGATCCCCAATCGCAGTGAGAGTGAGTGACTGTTGGAACTGCGGCA
>QEPC01003616.1:363892-414328 GCA_003113815.1 Sphenodon punctatus | reverse complement strand
GGTGGAAAGCGCACCGGTTTCAGAGGGCATTCTCGTGAAAAATGGTTCTTGGCCCCGCAGTAAAAACACAGATGGAGGAGACGCCGTCGTTCTCTCTCCGCGGGGGTCAATGGTCCTCGGACGGCCCCAGTCTGCATGGGCTCCCCCCCCCGGTGCTCACTGACTGGGGTTGGGAGTGGAAGTGAGACCCGGGGACTTCTATACGTTCCTCCTTTGCCTTGCTCCCTCTGACGTTCCTGTTTTCTTTCCATTAATCGGTCATCTATTTGGATAGCCAGTGAGAACAAGTTGTCCAAAGTAGAGGGGGAGGTTGCTGCCCCTGCTAGTTGGTCCTTAATCTCCTCTGATAATCCTTGGCGAAATAATGCCCAAAGGGCTGTGTCCTCCCATCCTACATCAAAGGACAAGCAATGAAAACATGTGATATAATCTAGGAGGGGGGATCGTCCTTGTTTAATGTGAAGAATAGCATATTCCGCCTCTCTGGTTCGATGAGGGTAATCGAAGAGGGCTTTAAACTGCTTTATAAATTCATCATAATCTTGGAAGATCGGGTCATTGGCAGCCAGAAGGGGAGTAACCCAATCCAGGGCTACCCCACCCAGTAACCCGACCACAAATGCCACCTTCATTTGGTCTGTGCCGTAGGTAAGGGGTTGGGTTTGAAAATTCAAGTTACACAAAGCCAAAAATCCCTGGCAGGCACGTCTATCTCCATAAAATTTATTAGGCTTAAAGGCCTTAGGTTCTCGGGGTCGCAAGGGGGGCGAAACTAGACTAGGAGGTGCTACATGACCAAAGGGAAGATGAATCGGTGACAAATCTCTGGTTTCCCCGGCTGCCCCTAAAGCCCCTTGCAGGAATTGATTATGCTCCTGGAGCTCCTGGTTCTGTTTCTTGAGGTCTTGCACCTCCATAGTCAAGCTTTGAACCGCGTGAAGTAATTTCTGGATTTGTTGTGCAGGGTCTTGGGACTCCATGGCTAGGAATTTTAGATGCCGGTAATTCTGTCAGGGTAGTAGGGAGGTCTGTCAGGGTAGTTGGGAGGAGGAGAGGGAAAGGGGGTGGGGGGAAGGAAATAGGAACATAGACCTGTGGGCTCGGGCCCACCTGGGCGTAACCTGGACCAAGGCAATCTCTCTCCGATACACGTGAGGCTCCCGGTATTCCCCTCAGGGTTGGGCTTTCCTCGCTGTTTACGAGGTAACCCTTATCATCATAGGGGGTGGAGAGAGAAATTGCCAACCAGGAAGGAGAGCGAGAGGGGGGAACCAAGTTTGCAACCAGACTTTCAACAGGGTGGAGGGACTGAACAACCCCGGACCCCAGGTGGAGCACACGTGAGAGGAACAGTGCACACTTGAAGGAATGAGGGGCAGCAGGGCCTGGGGTACAGAAGGAATGCAGGGAAGAGGGGGGAAGGAGAGGGAAGTGGGGGAGATTCCTGGAGGGGTAGGGAAGGACTCAAACGTAACGGGAGGGAACCTAAGGTGGAGGCACGGAACTAGCCCTACAAGGGAGGGGGAGGGATGGGCACCCGGAGGTGCAGGGGACTCAGACAACAACACGTCAAACAGGCTTCAAAGGAGGGGGCAAGCAAAAGGAGTAGCAGCACAAAACACCAAACACAGATACAAGACAGCAGTCAACACTTAGCTTTCGGCAGAGGCAAGATCAAAGGGGCCAGCTTCTCTCAACAATTACCGGCGGGGAGCTGATGCCCCGCTGGTGCTTTTATGGCCCTCAGCTGTAGCGTTCCTTTAAACCACGCCCCCTATGACGTACGTCACGCCGCTATGCGTGCACTACGTCGGGGCGGGGCTAATTCTTCTGCTGGTGAAGTATCTCCCTGCAGCGGGGAGAGTGCTGGTTGTGTCGTGTCTTGCGGTGGAGGCGGGGTTATTTTCTTTGTTGGGGGTGTATCTCCCTGCGGCCTGTCCCAAGTCCTTCCTGCGCACCTCCCTATCCCCCGAGCCCTACCGTGTGGCGTGACAGGTACATTGCTCACGCTATATAAATACTTTATTAATAATAATAATAATAATTAATAATTAATAAAGCTGACGGCTAGGCAGGTTAGATGCAGGCTGGGGGGAAAGGCAGCAGGCAGAGGACAGCCAAAGCTGGAGGGAAGACAGCAGGGTGGGGTAACAGGCTCTTAGCACAAGCGGCCTTGCTGCAACAGCCACAGATAAGATACTCAGATGAGGGGTGTCTTCACATGGACAGATGCCCTGCCTCTTTCCTGCTGCACCACTGGGCAGGCTGTCCATTTAAAGGTGGCCCACCAGATGTGCAGGTGGAGCAGAGATGGGGCAGGCTGTCCCTGCTCTGGGGCAGTCCCACTGGCAGTGCTCCAGAACATCCAGGAAGACTCCCAGCAGAGCACACAGCCCAACCCTGGGGCACCAGCCAGAGATAGGGCTGCAGTCCATCTGCTCAGTGGATGGCCACTGCAGCCCCACTCTCAGCTGTGGGTTGCCCTGGCAACACCATAGAGTTTCAGGTGATTCACCCGGAACTCTATGGTATGGAGGAGAGAGCATCGCATGGGCAGACCATGGGCCACGGCGGCTGTTGGGTCCATTTAAAATGGACCCAAGCAGGGCTGCAAAAAGACAGACACAGGGGTGCACTCCCAGAATAAAAACAGACAAAAAAATTCTGTCTCCCCTCCTGTTCAACGGGGATATGAGGCCTGGGCGAGGTCATTCGGAGATTTGGGGTGAAGTGCCATCAGTATGCTGATGATACCCAGCTCTACCTCTCTTTTTCATCCAACCCAGGCCCTACAGTCTCATGCTTATCTGATTCCTGGCTGCTGTCAGGCATCGGGTAAGCACGAGACTGCAGGGCCTGGGTCGGATGAAAAAGAGGGCGACGGTGAGGGTGAGCCGACTGAGGCTGAATCCAGACAAGACTGAGCTGATGATGATTGGCCAGTCTTGTGACCTGGGGGGGATTCGGACTCCTCTTATTGATGGAGTCCAGGCCCCTCTAGCCAATCAGACTCGCAGCCGTGGAGTGCTTCTGGACCCCTTGCTGCGTCTGGATTCTCAGGTTGCAGCAGTGGCCAGGAGCACTTTTCACCAACTCTATCTGATGAGGAGGATGCGGCCTTTTCTTTCTGATTCAGGTGTGGCCATCATTATCCATGCCTTCATCACCTTGAGGCTAGATTACTGCAATGTGCTCTACGTAGGGCTGCCTTTGATGTCTGTTCAGAAGCTGCAGCTGGTGCAGAATGCGACGGTTCACCACCTGTCGGGAACATGTCACCAGGAGCACATTACACCAGTGCTCTGAAGTCTGTACTTGCTGCCTATGGCTTTCCGGGCCCAATTTAAGGTGCTGGTTTTGACCTTTAATTGAAAGGTCTTTAATATCTGAAAGACCACCTGTCCTTCCATTCCCCATTATGGCCTCTGCAATCAGCTGAGAGTGCCTCCCTGTGGGTACCATCTGTTAGCTTTGGTCATATGGCAAGGGCTTGCAGGGCATTCTTGGTCTCGTCAATATTTATTCTTGACACTTTGCTGCAAACAGTCCTGCCAATAACTACATTTGTCCTACATTCACCTACATTTGTGAATTAAAGGGGTACGAGTCCCAGAAATGCACTGGGCTTTACCCACACAAACACCTCTTGACTGTATGCACCTAACTTTAGTCCAAGATGGAGCTTCATTATGGACATGAAAGGAACTCTCAGCCTCTGAGAGCCTGGGGATCAATGACCTTTCTTGGTAATCACTGGGAGCAGGTGTCTGCTCTCCCTTGGCTTCAATTTATGCAGCACCAGACCCTCTAATTAGCTGTAATGTAATTAGGGAGCAACAACCAGAATATACATTGCAGAAATGATTTGGGAACTGGAGACAAAACCCCTTTTGCCCTTTCTTTCAGCTGAAATAAATTAGAAATTTTTTTAGAAATTGTTAAATAAAACCTACGGTTGCAATTTTTTTGTCTATAGTGGCTTTTAAGATACCTTTCTCTCCCCTTGGATCTCCATAAATGTGGAGCAGCCACCGAGAATGCCTCTCTGCATGCCCTCGTTGTGCAAACTTCATGGGCAGTTGGTACTTGCAAGAGGGTGTCCTCAGCCAACCTCAGAGACTGCAGCAAAACATAAGCGAAGAGGCAGTCTTTCAGATACCTGGGGTCCAAGCCATTTGAAATGAAGGTCTTGTGAAGTATATGGGAAATCTAACTGGAAAGGCAAGTGTCCGCAGACACAGTATCCGGATACTACATGTATACGTATTTTAGAAATGTAGATATTAAATTCAGAAGCGATCTGTTGCATAAATGCCAGGACAAATAAGTTGATATCATTCATTATTTCAATTAAGGACAGATATACATTTGATGTCATGAATTAATAATAATCCCTGCTTCAGGTATGATTCCTCTCGAGATTGGGTAGGATTGTATTGATGAGAATATACTCAACTGCTGTTTTAATGAGATTATGGACCTACAAATTTCAGTACACAAGTTAAAATGAAATACTACTTTTCCTTCTGATAGGGTTCTATGGGGTTAGAAGTGTGTACCTCTGGAAGGATTTTAAAGGAAAAAACATCTCTTCATGTTAACTTTGGAATGCCTGAAAAAGTAGTTCTGTGCCTAGTTGCCTTGATACCAGTCAATTCTCTCCTTTTAGACGTTAAAATGAATTCTGCTTTGCTAAATATACTTTAACATAAACAAACACTCAGTTGCCATGACAACCACATTTGCTTCTTTTTAATGCCTTTAGATTTCAGCAACTGACAAAGAAAGCTCACGTTTGCGTCTTCCCAGCCCTTTGATCCCTGTAGTATTCCGTTTTATAGCTAGAAAATCAAATTCTTTCAGTCAGAATCATCTCTTCTGTCCCTCCATGTAACAGGATTGTGCGGCCCTGGGGTAAGTTTTCTCCAGTTTTTCGCCCCACTGAGGCCAGTACACACAGGATCTCACCAGTCTTTTATTATAGACTCCACGTACAGGCTTCAGGGCTGCCTCTGTCTTCGGCTACGTCTGGCCAGGCACAGACCCTCCCTCCCTCCCAACCCGGCATCGAAACCCCCGTAGTCTCTTCCAGAGTACCCTGCAGGTTACACCTCTGCCGGCCAGGCAGGCACAGTTCCTCCTGCAGCCACCTTAGGGGCAGAGTCCTCCCTGGCACCTGCCTCCTGAGCCAGTCAGGACCCTCCTCTAGGCTTAGGGCCAACCAAACCATGCCCACCCCAGTTGGCTCTACGCACTGGCCCTTGGTTGCTAGGCCCTGGTGGCTAGCCTGTCTGAGGCCCCTCAAGACGCCATCCTGTGGTGCCTCAGTGGCCACGCCCTCCAGGCCAGCACTACCTCTTCTTAAAGGGCCAGGCTCAGGCACCCAGTCTGACCCTGCTGCAGTACGAGTCAACTGAATTGTACCAGAGATATATTTAACCCCTTTCTCTTAATTTTATCAGTAAAAAAAACCAAACACCAGGACCCAGGTTTCATGCATACAGCTGCCTGAAATTACATTTATGTTCTAAAAGCTGCAGTAATCTCGTTATAATCCAGATAGCATCACAGTCTCCAGCAATGTTTGGGAACAGTCCACTACAGTGCTGTCATGTCTTCCTTACCACCACATGCTGTTATTTTGTTTTTATCAGACCACGTATGCCGAGCAAGGACATTCACAATGGGTCAGTATTTTGATAGGAGCTCCCCAAAGAATACTTAAATGCTTCAGAATATGTTGCTTTACCTGCTGGCATTTTTTCCCCATATGGATCAGTGTTGAACTAATGCCCCATCACAATGTCAAGGGGCATTCTGTTTTCTTTCAGATTATACATAAGATTCATAGGTTTCTCTTGGGGGACTTTGAGATCTTACCCTGTCTAGAGAATTGCCCTACATAAATTGACAGAATCTTGTTTCACTCTGCTTCCATCTTGGCCCTTCTTATCACAAAGGGAAGGAGGCAACCTTTACTTGGTATCTATTCTTGTCTCCTCAGAATATGTCTAATGTGTGATACGGCACTCTGAATGTGAGGCCTGCTTGATAATGAGATGGGTGGTACAGGTTCAGATAAACAGAGCATGGACTGGCCAACCAAAAGTTAAAATCATCCCTCACTTTTAGCAACTATCTACTCCCTAATGGATGAACTGTCAGAAAACATTTTCTGCAAATATTCATTCAAATTCAAAAGCCAGTTTTGATTCACGCTTATTTACAGCTCCTCCATGCTGAGTGTTCACAAACATGTAGGTGCTTACATTTGATTACTGTAAACACTTGTGAAATCTTCCTGTTGCTCTTGTTATTCAAATCATTCCAAGTGTCAGTAGGCTTGAAATGTAGACTTGGTTGCAGGTTTGAAATGCATGCTGCACTGGTTAGTTACACAAAGCAACCAGTCAGAGAAGATAAAGAACACGGTGTATGCATGAGTTGCACATTTACTATAATATTCATAGATAGGTTGATCAAAAGATCAAGAATTACACACTGAAGAAAATCAATCTAGCAAACAGTCTAATTGTCAAGAGAGTCATGAATTTTACAGCCTGTTCACAAGCTGCACAATAAACTGAAAACGGTGAAATCTGTCAAGCAAATAATCCCTTGCAAAGTATTTGTGCAGCTTTATCAATTACACAAGGAATAGCTCTTAATATTTATTCTCAATAGGCAATTATTACTGTAACACCCAAGGGGACAGCAGCCATCTATGACCTGAAGGGTATTTGTTGGAAAGATGTCTAGGACTTCTGTTGTTTGTTGTAAACAAAAGGTATTTTATTCCCATCTGCCCTATGAGCCTCTCTCACATATCTGTTTACCACTTGCCATTCTGCAATGGCTGCAGGGCAGATGTTTCTCCAGTATCAACCATTCGGCTCTACAAGTGGAGTCAGGTTGCTCTTTAGAGGGAAAGGGAGGAAAAAGAGCTGAAACAGAGAAAGCACACAGGAATAAATAGAAAGAAAACAATACATGGAGGTAAATCATACTCTACATTATTCAAAGGAATAGTCTTTTCACCATGCAGCCCCCACCGACACCAAGAAAAGAGATTCGATAAAGGGACAAAAAAGCAGCGTCAACAAGAATCCCCTCTCTGCTGCTTGTGCCTCTCTCTCGATACCTGGAAGATGCGTGAGTAGACAAGCTGCTGACGGTTTTGGAGGGTTTTTTAAAATTAAAAATGATACAAAGCAGTAATCAGCAACACAAACGCTGTTACAGAAGCAATACAGAAATACAGAATCCAAATGTAAAGAAAAAAATGCCCAAATACAGAAAACAAATTCCCTTCCTGTACGCTTCCCTGGTGGAAATTAAAATAAAATAATCCCCTAATGCCAAATCTGCACGTCTTTTCAATCCAGTTTCCCTAGTAAGTATTAAGTAAAAAGCAGACCCTGCCAAGTGAGAACACTCATGTTTCTTCATTTCTTGGCCTGTGTCTTCCTCACCAAATGCCATGATCCTGAGAGCAGAGGGACCAGTGACCTGATGTGTTACCACCAAGCCTATCCCTTCATCATCCAAAGGGAATAGCCCAGGACCACACTAATGAGATGCAGTGTCTCTCCCTGCAAGCATCTTAGAGACTATTTATTTATTTATTTTCATTATTTCTATATTGCCCCCTCCTACCCAATGGCAGCTCAGGGCAGTGTACAACACGTATAAAACATCATCAAAATATAAAATATGATATAATAAAATACTATAATAAAAACATCATTCTAAAACAACAGACACAGGCCTGACAAACCCCACTAATCCCCCAAAGAAACCCCCCCACACCCACTGCCCATCCCCCTCACTGAATGCCTGGCGAAAGAGCCAGGTCTTGCACTGTCTATGGAAGGAGGGGAGATCCAGGAAGAGGTGAATCTCTGCTGGGAGGGAGTTCCATAGCTGCAGTGTGGCCACCGAGAACACCTGCTCGAACATGACCACCAAGCGGCCTGTCCCCAAAAGAAGACGTGCTGCTGCCACATTTTGCACCAGCTGCAGCCTCTGGATCATCACCAAGGGCAGCCCCACGCAGAGTGCGTTGTGGTAGTCCAATCTCGAAGTGATGAATGCATTGATGACGGTGGCAAGATCGGAGCATGAGATGTATGGTCAAAGACGTCAAACCAGATGTAATTTGAGAAGGGACCTAGGAGCTGCTGCTCACACTGCCTCTTTCCTCCATCACCATCATCTCCTTCTACCTCTGTTCTTCCTGCAAACCTGCCCTCACCTCAGTTTCTTTGTACCTACCAACTGCTTTGTTCCCTTCTGATGTTACATATCAAGTTCTAGCAGCCAGAAGGCAGCACATGTGATTTTGGGACTGGCTTCTCCTCCTCTTCTGCCCTGCTAAAGTCCCCTCAGCCACAACGTGACTCAGGGCAACTGACCTGGGTCCCACTCTTTCCAAAGCCCCCTTTTTCACCAGGGCAGGGGGCTCCAATCCCTCCCAGCAGGGTTTAGTAGCCTATGGAGGGTTTCCCCCACTCCCAACTTGGGGAGAGGTCATAAGGGGAGTCCCACATTTTGTCTTTGCCCCTCAGATTTCTAGAACTCTGGGCTTCCTCTGCAGCTCTGCTCTTGCACCCATTTCCTCTACAGGGCTGAAATCCACACTTGCACGGATGTTACTGCCAGAAGCAGTTCATGCTTTGCAATGTCCAGAATCCAAGTCCTCCATGGCCTCCCTTCTGCCCAGGTCATGCACTGGGCACACCTCTCTCTTTGTAGGCAGAGCCCCAGTGACAGCCTTAGTGTAAGCAGGGTCCAGGGCAGGGAACAAATGCGGGGGGCCTATCTATGTGCGCTCCCTGGCTCAGGGGGCAATCCCTGGCCCGGGGGCGGCGCGCTGTCCGGGACTGGGCTCGGGAATGGGCAGAGGGGCACTCCCCTCTGCCTATCCCCAAGACTGAGCAGCCTTTCTGATCACTTACCTGATCTGCCACCACCGCCTAGGTCCCACGCCGGGCGCAGAGCTTCAGGCAGGGCGGGCACCGTGGCAGCAGAGGCCCCACCTCTCCCTCCCCCCCCCTTGCTGTCAGTCTCTCAGCCAGGGAAATTGACGGAGAGGAGGGGCCTCTGCCTCTCTCTCCCTCATTCCCCCTGGTCGAGACTGTGACAGGCAGAGGAGGAGGGGCACGGAGTGTGGGAGAGGTGGGACCTCTGCCTCTCCCTCACTCCTGCTGGCCCCCTCTGCTGCCTGTCAGTCAGAGTCGGCTGGGGCCTCTGCACTCGGAGTCCCCAGGTACCAGCCACTGTCAGGCCAGGAACTGGGGACCCTGAGCATGGTGGGGTCCTAGGAGTGGGGCCTGGGGTGGATGTGCCGAGCCACCCCGCAGTAGAGCCAACCTTCAGAGCACTGCTGTATGGCCATGTTCCCAGTGTCAGGACCCAAGATTAGAAACAGTACCCTTGGGACCCTAAAGGAGATGGCCAGCACTGCAGCACCACCATTATGCTCTAGTTTGGATTCTTGTTCCAGCTCCTCAAGCTCTACTCCACCACCCTGTCAGACTGATGGAGTTCCCCACCCACCAGGCCCTGATTGGCTCCTGACTTGCCTGACCCTGATAAAAAAACACATGACAGGAAGGGTAGTACTTAGTGCTTCAGTCTTTCTGTCTCCTGTCCAGTTCCTTGTGCTTGAGCCCTGTTTTGCTCTTCAGACTTTCCTATTTGTCTTGGACTTAGGGTGGCCAGAGATATACAAATTTTAGGGGACACTTATCAGAAATACAGGTTGCAGGACTGCAGTGGCGCCATTCTCATTAGGAATGGGCAAACAGAATGGAGTTTGGAAATTCGGTTCGGTTCGGTTTGAAATTCGAGTTTGGAAATTCGGTTCGGTTAAGTTTGAAATTCGAGTTCGGTTCGGAAGTTCGGTTCGGTTGACCAAACAGACCGAGTTCAGTCCAAACTCCGAACTTTCGAACCGCGTTCGCCCATCCCTAATTCTCATGTGTCCTCTAAAATTTGCATATCTGGCCACCCTACCCTGACTACATTTGTAGATTTCTTCCACTCTGTTTTTGATCTTGTTTGGCTTTGATCTTGGGGTTCTTGTTGAGCACAAGCTAAATATGAATCAGCACCGTAATGCAGCTGCTAAAAAGGCTAATGCAATTTTGGACTGCGGTTCAGAGGAGAGCGACCAAGATGGTCAGGGGTCTGGAAACCAAGTCCTATGAGGAAAGGGTGAAGGAGCTGGGTGGTTTTAGTCTGGAGAAAAGAAGACTAAGGGGAGACATGATAGCTGAGCTGTCTTCAAATATCTGAGGGGCTGTCACATAGAAGATGGAGCAGACTTGTTCTCTGTTGCTCCTGAGGGCAGGACTAGAACCAATGAGATCAAATTCAGTTAAACATCAAATCTATTTCAGTTAAACATTAGGAAGAACTTCTTAACTGTTCAACAGTGGAACACGCTGCCTAGGGCAGTGGTGGGCTCTCCTTCACTGGAGGTTTTCAAACAGAGGCTGGATGGCCATCTGTCAGGGATGCTGTAGCTGTGGATTTTCTGCACTGAGCAGGGGTTGGACTAAATAACCTCTGATTTCCCTTCCAATTATGTGCTTCTATGATTGTGCTGAGAGTCACAGTCTTGTTTTATTCCGTGCTGTTGCATAGGACACCATGGGTCTAGGCACACTCAGCTTTGTGCTAGATACTTGCTTATCAGAGGCCTTTTCTGGGCAACAAGCCTCAAGCTCTGAAGTAGTACCAGCCTGTTCCTCTCCCCACCAGTGTCCTGTCATTAGAAAAGGAAGGTGCATGTGTCCGTTGCTAAGTGTTTATGTTGAACGTGCATTGATAACATGTGGTAGGATTAATTCATGAAATCAATAAGTTCCCATTGATTTTTCAGTCATTAACTGCCTTGAACCAGGTGTATGTTTTTGAAATGCAAATTTGTTCTAGGAAGCTTTTAGAGACATAGAGTTCCTAAACAGTTTCATTATTTGTTTTGTTATCAATGTTTTTCCCCTCTAAAGGGGACACTGCTTTGGGACATTGTGCATTCAGATTGTTTCCTTTTATTTGTGATCTCAGGGAAAATGGTCTCTGGATTTTTACTGTTGTGTAGTCTTGGACCTACGTAATCACTAATCAGTAAAGTATCTGCAAGAAACAGTGCTATCACTGACTGCCTTCTTCCCACTGCATCTCCACTCTATGGGGTAAAGTAGTTTTGAGACTAGCCTCAAAATAGCCATGGTTATTAGCCCAAACTACCTGTGTGACCTTTGGCAAGCTCGTCTATGCCTTAGTTCCTCATCTGTAAAATGGGGATAATTGAATTTCTTTCTCACAGTGATATAAGAAGCATAAAGCAAAAATTTTGTGAGATTTTCAGGTAATATGGTAATAGGGACCATTAAGTAAGATAGTTGGATAGCCACTCAAGGAATGTAGCTTGCAGTTCATTGTTGGCTGGAGTGGCATTAACTTACATTCAGATTTCCAGTAGGTACAGTGTTGTTATCCCTCTCTCCATCCGTTTTGTCAATGGCCCTTTCCAAACATCCACATACAGACCTGAACCTCTGAATGGTTCAAAAATAGTCATAAATGAGGGAGAAGAAATCAAACTGCAAACATCATTAGTTACAACTAGGAAACCATAATTCTGAAGTCCTGGATTCAGATCTGTAGTGCAGGTAAGTGAAAGAACTGGCTTGAAAACTTACTTATTTGTATATGTGAGAAATGCTTTCAGTTCACCTTTCAGATGCTGTCTAAAGTCAGAATCTAGCAAGCTGTTTTGCTACATTCATCACTTTAACATTGTCCAAAACAAGGATTTGCAGACTGACTCTTCTCGCACAGACTTTTAGTTAACCTTTAAAAGAATGAAAATGACAAATAAGCCATAATTGTGAAGGGGCTTATCTCTGGAGCCATATAGAATTGGCATTGTTGTAGGATTACTGATGGCCAAGTGCAGTGGAAGGACAGTTAGAATAAAATGGAGCAAAATTTTAAAGGCAGCAAGAGTGCATTTCAGTTAACCTTCCATTAGGTATGCTTAACCTTTCACTAAATTGTGATGTTTTGGTAAAAGGAATATTGTAACAGCTGTAGTATGATAGAAGAGCTTTAGGTATGCAACAAATATACATTTCCTGAGTTCTAGTGCTCATTTTAAAAGAAAGATTGATAGTAACATGAGAATGAAGACTTAGATTCCTGACCAAAGGTGGTGGTTGGACATCCAATTCCTTTGACTCTCGTGCCATGTGAGGGCCTTAGCACAAATTTGAAACAAACTCTTCTTTGGGGGTGGGGGAGGTCTTTTGGGAGCAATTATGCACCTTTCAGGACCAGTTCCCTAGCCTGCTCCTGTTTACACTTTCAGATCAACCTGGATACTGTGGGCATGACCCACACTTCAGTCGGAGGGGACTATTCCACAGTAAGTGGTTTGTAGCTCACGGCCTAAGGGACTGTTTAAAGAAGAGGAGGACCACGGCCATTTATTACTATTTAACCAGTTCTGACAGACTCTTTGGGAAAATCCCTGTGAAATGAGACGGCAAACAAAAATAATACATTTTAAAATCCTACCGAATAACACACTGATAGGAAATTGCTTGACTTGTCAAGTTGGCAGAAATGAATGTGAAAGAAGACTGGTTCATTATGCAAATAATAATCAGATGGAGAACCTTTCACCTCTCTCATCACATTAGTTTTAATCCACTGAAGTCTGTAATGACCAAAAGCCATTATTAATTAATACCTGCTCGCTCTCTATAAAATAAGATAATACTAATCTCAGTCTTTTCTTAAGCATCCAAACCTTCACCCCCAAACTCATTCTGACTCTGTTTTAAGTAAAGAATACTCTCTGCTATATATATCATTAACAAATGTGCAACATGTAAATTACAGGGGGAGAGCCCATTGTGTTCTTATTGGTTGCTGCCAGGACTCCACCTTGAACTCATGTCTTCAGGGACTGAGGGGGACTTTGTTTCTACTTGCACCATCACCTGGCCTATACCAGCTCTGGTTTCCCCCATATATTCTCTACCTTCTCTCTCCTCCCTCACCTGCATGGTTTGTGGCCATACCCACCAGCTTCCTGACTGGCTACTAGCCTTATTTAAGGCATGCTGGGAGCTTATTTAAAACATTCTGGAATGCTGCCTTTAAACATGCCACTGTCTCCCCCATCCTCAAAAAGTCCACTCTGGATCCCTCTGAACCCTCTAATTATCATCCTGTCTCGCTCCTCCCTTTTGCGTCCAAACTCCTTGAATAGGTTGTCTACTCCCGCTGCCTCAACCTCCTCTCTGCCAACTCTTCCCTTGACCTGCTCCAATCTGGCTTCCACCCCCTCCACTCAACTGAAATCGCTCTTGCCAAGATCACCAGCGATCTTCTTATAGCTAAATCCAACCGCCTTTACTCCATTCTTGTCCTCCTTGATCTCTCTGCTGCCTTTGACACTGTTGACCACTCGCTCCTGCTTGAATCACTTCACTCCCTTTGATTCCAGGACTCTGTCCTCAACTGGTTCTCCTCCTACCTTTCTGACCACTCCTTCAATATATCTCTTCCTAACTCCTCCCCCTCCTCCTCCCTACCCCTCTCGTCGGGATTCCCCAAGGCTCTGTCCTTGGCCCTCTCCTCTTCTCTATCTATCTATTATTATTATTATTATTATTATTATTATTATTATTATTATTATTATTATTATTATTATTATTATTAACAAACATTTATATAGCGCCAGCAGTGTACCTGGCACTTTACAAAGTAATAAAATAGACACGGTCCCTGCCCCTAGGGCTTACAATCTGAGAGACAGGAGCTGGGGGAGAGACTTAGGAAGGGGAACAGAGGGAGAGACAAGGGGTCTAACATTCATGAAGATGCGAGGTCTCAAGTGCACGTACTTGGCTTGGTTACGATGAGAATGACAGCAGGCAGGTCCATGTTGCAAGGATAAGGGTAAACCGATCGTAGGTATAGGAATAGTGGCTCAGCAGGATAAAGAGTCAGACAGAGCAGAGCGAAAGAGGTGAGTTTTAAGGAGAGATTTGAAGGTATGAAGGGAGGGGGCAAGGCGGATGTGGACAGGGAGGGAGTTCCAGGCATGGGGGGCAGCAAGTGAGAAGGGACGAAGGCGCTTAGGGGAGCAGGGAAGGCGTGGAAGGGTGAGAGAAGGGACAGAGGAGGAGCGAAGTGCACGGGCTGGAGTATGGAGGGCGATAAGTGCAGAGAGGTAGGGGGGAGCAAGGTTGTGAAGAGCTTTATAGGTGAAGACTAGGAGCTTGTGCAGGATTCGTTCAGGAAGGGGAAGCCAGTGAAGCGAAGAGAGGAGGGGCTGCACATGGTCGAAGCGACTGGCGAGGTAGATGACCCTGGCAGCAGAGTTTTGGACAGAGATGAGGGGAGAAAGGTGAGACCGGGGAAGGCCAGTGAGAAGGAGGTTACAGTAATCGAGGCGAGAGATGACCAGAGCATGAACAAGAGTTTTGGCAGACGAGACAGAGAGAAAAGGGCGAATCTTAGCAATGTTATGGAGGGAGAAGCGACAGGATTTAGCAACAGAGTCAATGTAGGGTTTAAAAGAAAGGGCTGAGTCAAAGATGAAGCCTAGGCTACGGGCTTGGGGGACAGGCAGGATGGTGACTCCATCAATAGTTATTGACAGTGAGGAAGGAGAGGAAGGATGAGGGGGGAAGATAAGGAGTTCAGTTTTAGCCATGTTGAGTTTGAGTTGACGTTGAGACATCCAGGTAGAGATGTCAGAGAGACAGTTGATGAGACGAGCTTGAACAGAGGGAGAGAGAGAGGGAGTAGAGAGATAGAGTTGAGTGTCATCAGCATAGAGGTGGTATTGGAAGCCATGGGAGGCAATGAGTTTGCCTAAGGATGAGGTATAGATCGAGAAGAGGAGAGGGCCAAGAACAGAGCCTTGAGGAACACCAACTGAGAGGGGGAAGGAGGAGGAGGCGGAGTTGGAGAGAGACACATTAAAGGAGCGGTCAGAGAGGTAGGAGGAGAACCAGTTATGGACAGAGCCACAAAAGCCAAGGGAGTGAAGGGAATCCAGCAAGAGTGAGTGGTCAACAGTATCGAAGGCAGCAGAGAGATCAAGGAGGACAAGAATGGAATAGAGACGTTTAGATTTAGCCACCAGAAGATCGTTGGTGATCTTAGCGAGAGCAGTTTCAGTAGAATGAAGGGGGCGGAAGCCAGATTGGAGGGGGTCAAGGGAGGAGTTGGAGGATAGGAAGTCAAGGCAGCGGGAGTAGACAACACGTTCAAGCAGCTTGGAAGCAAAAGGAAGGAGTGAGACAGGACGATAGCTAGAAGGGTCAGAGGGGTCAAGAGTGGACTTTTTGAGAATAGGAGAGACTGTGGCATGTTTGAAGGCAGAAGGGAAAGAGCCAGTAGAGAGGGAGAGGTTGATGATGTGCAGGAAGGAAGGGGCGACAGTGGGAGTAATGGAGGTGAGGAGGCGGGAAGGAATGGGATCAAGGGGGCAAGTGGAAGGGTTGGAGGAGGAGAGCAGAGAGGAGATTTCCTTAAGGGAGGCAGGGGAGAAGGAGGACATGAGAGAAGGAGGGGGAGGAGGGAGAGGGGTGGGAGTGGGAAGAGAGGAGTGGGAAGCGATGTCGAGGCGGATCTTGTCTATCTTGGAGGTGAAGAAGGAGGCAAGATCCTGAGCAGAAAGGGAAGAAGGAGGGGGAGGACAGGGAGGCTTGAGGAGGGAGTCAAAGGTAGAGAACAGGCGGCGAGGGTCCCGAGAACAGGACTCAATGCGGGAGGCATAGTAGTGTTGTCTAGCAAGGGAGATAGCAGAAGTAAGGGTGGAGAGACAGAATTTGAAGTGAAGGAAGTCAGCGTGAGAATGGGATTTGCGCCAGAGTCGTTCAGCAGCACGAGTGCAAGAACGGAGGTGGCGGATACTAGGGGTGAGCCAAGGACGGGGGTTGTGGGAGAAGGCAGGGCGGGAAGAGAGAGGGGCATGGGAGTCAAGTGTGGAGGAGAGAGAGGCGTTGAGAGCAGAGACAGCGGAGTCAGGGGAGGAGGAAGAGAAGACTGTAGGAAGAAGGGGAGAGAGAGAGGAGGCAAAGTCCAGGGGATCAATAGCTTGAAGGTCACGGAAGGGGCGTAGAGAAGGGGAAGAGGAGGGGGGACAGTGGGAAATGTTGAAAGAGGCAAGGAAGTGGTCTGATATAGGATGAGGATCGAAGGAGAGATCAGCGACAGAGCAGTTTCTAGAGAGGACAAGATCAAGAGAATGGCCATTAGTATGGGTGGGGGAGTTGGTCCAAAGGTGGAGGTTGAAGGAGGAGGCTAGGGAGAGGAAGCGAGAGACTGAGGGCTGAGATGGGTCATCAACATGAATGTTGAAGTCACCAAGGATGAGAGTGGGGATATCAACAGAGAGGAAGAAAGTGAGCCAGGACTCAAAGTCAGAAAGAAAGGAGGAGAGAGGACCAGGGGGACGGTAGATGACAGCAACACGTAGATGGAGGGGGGAGTAGAGGCGCACGGAGTGAGCCTCAAAGGTATGGAAGGAGAGAGAGGGGGGAGGAGAAATTGGTTGGAACTGACAGGATTTAGCAAGAAGGAGGCCCACCCCACCACCCCGTCCTTCAGGGCGGGGTTGGTGAGAGAAGGAGAGACCCCCACAGGAGAGGGTAGCAGGCGTGACAGAGTCCGAGGGAGTGATCCAAGTTTCAGTAAGGGCAAGGAGCTGGAGGGAGCGAGAGAGGAAAAGATCATGGATATAGGGAGCTTTACTGATAGATGAGCGACAGTTCCAGAGGGAGCAGAAAAATGGTAGTTGATGAGGGGGGAGGCAAGGAATAGGGATAAGATTGGGAGAAGGGGAGCGTCGTGGTAGGCTAGAGACAGGAGGAATAGGGATAAGATTGGGAGAAGGGGAGCATCGAGGAAGGCTAGAGACAGGAGTGGAAGTGGAGCAATGAGAGAAGGTAGCCAAGGGAGAAAAGGATGTATGGGGGAGGTTAGAGAGTGGTGATCGGTTGGGGGGAGGAAGAAGCTGGGAGGAGAAAAGTAGAGGAAGAAAAAGATGGACAGGAAGAGGAGAAGGAGAGGAGGGGAAGAAAAGGCGAGAAAGTAGGGCAGACATGTTAGTGAGTAAGATAGGAGGGGGAAGTACAGTAGAAAACAAATGGAGAAGAGTACCTGTAAGGCGCGCACCATGAGGCGCGCGCCTTTCGGCCCGCTGGTCGGTGGAGCTTGGGGTGGCAGGAAGGCCAAGCCCCAGGAGAGTCGTGGTGTCCTCAAGCGATGACAGCCAAGGATGCTGGGAGCGTATTCAGACGAGCTGCTACCTCACCAGTTCTTGGGCCGCTGGTCGGTGGAGCTTGGGGTGGCAGGAAGGCCAAGCCCCAGGAGAGTCGTGGTGTCCTCAAGCGATGACAGCCGAGGATGCTGAGAGCATATGCAGACGAGCTGCAACCTCACCACCCTATCCCTAGGCAAACTCATTGCCTCCCACGGTTTCCAATACCACCTATATGCTGATGACACTCAACTATATCTCTCAACTCCTTCCCTCTCCCCCTCTTTTCAAGTTCGTCTCACCAACTGTGTCTCTGATATCTCCACCTGGATGTCTCAACACCAACTCAAACTGAACATGGTGAAAACTGAACTCCTTATCTTTTCTCCCAATCCTTCCTCTCCCTCTTCCCTGTCAATTGCCATTGACGGTGTCTCCATCCTCCCTGTCCCCCAAGCCCGTAGCTTGGGCTTCATCTTCAACTTGCACCTTATCTTCAAACCCTACATTGACTCCGTTGCCAAATCCTGCCACTTCTCCCTCCGCAACATTGCTAAGATCCGCCCTTTTCTGTCTCTCCCCTCTGCCAAAACTCTCATTCATGCTCTAGTCATCTCACGCCTCAACTATTGTAACCTCCTCCTTGCTGGCCTCCCTGCTCTCACCTTTCTTCCCTCATCTCTATTCAAAACTCTGCTGCCAGGATCATCCACCTAGCCCATCGCTTTGACCATGTGCAGCCTCGCCTCTCCTCTCTCCACTGGCTCCCCCTTACTGAGTGGATTCTGCACAAGCTCCTCGTCTTCACCTACAAAGTCTTTCAAAACCTCGCTCCCCCCTACCTCTCTGCCCTGATCTCCCTCCGAACCTCTGTTTGAGCACTCCGCTCCTCTTCTATCCCCTCCCTCACTCTCCCATGCCTCCCCTGCTCCCCCAACCACCTTAGTCTCTTCTCCCTTGCTGCCCTGCATGCCTGGAACTCCCTCCACCTTGCCCCCACCCTCTGCACCTTCAAGTCCCTCCTCCAAACCCACCTCTTCTGCTCTGCTCCGCCCTTCCTAACTCCTGCTATTCATCCCCAGCCAGGATTACCCACACCTGCTAGCTGTAAACTCCCAATTTACTGTAACCAAGTCAAGAACGTGCACCTGAGTCCTCGCATCCTTATGAATGTTGCATCCCTTGTCTCTCCTTCTGTTCCCCCTTCCCTGTATCCCCTCCCCCTGACTTTAGATTGTAAGCCCTCAGGCAGGGACCGTGTCTATGTTGTTTTTTGTAAAGCGCCAGGTACATTGTTGGCACTATATAAATGCTAATAATAATAATAATAATTAATAAATTAATAATTAATAGAAGTTGGTAGAGCATCTGTTGCTTCTTTCCTTGCTGCTGATCCTTTGGTCCTTGCCTGCTGAATCCTCTATTCACCTCCACTTCACCTCCACCTCCACCTCAGTGATTCCAGGAGGTCCTGAGGGAATTAACCTTGGACCTGGACGGCCGCTCTGTCGATGAGCTAGTCCAGCATTGGAACAGCTTGCTGGGGGAGGCCATTGACAGGGTGGATCCGAGATGCCCCCTGCCTCTGTCTTGTCACCGCAGGACCCCTTGGTTTATTGAGGGGCTGCGGTGTATGAAACAAGTAGGCAGGAGGCTGGAGCAATGCTGGCATCAGACTCGATCTGACTCCGATCAACTTTTCCATAGGGCCCACTTGCGGTCTTATGTTGAGACTGTGAGGACAGCAAGGAAGGAATTCCTTGTTGCCCTCATAGCACCTGCGAAGTCACGCCTGGCAGAGCTGTTTCAGGTGGTGTGAGGGCTGGTCAGTCCGGACTCCCTCTGCCTGGATGGGGACTTTTCCCAGGCCCACTGTGAGGAGTTTGCCATCTACTTCACAGACAAGATCGCTCAGATTCAGAGTGACTTTGATGCTAGGTTGGGGGCAGTAGGTGGAGAGCACGAGGTGTTGGAGGCCCCGTCTGGTCCAACTTTGTGGGGGGAGTTTCAGGAAGTGATTCCAGCCGATGCGGTGGATGTCTTGGTGTCTGGGAGAGCCACCAGTTGTGAACTTGATCCGTGCCCGTCCTGTTTGGTGAAAGCCTCCAGGGAGACTTTGGGGATGGTGCTGGCGAGGGTGGTCAATGCATCCCTGCAGTGCGGGAGGCTTTCGCCTAGCCTCAAGGAGGCTGTGATGTGCCCCCTGCTGAAGAAACCATCATTGAATGTGGACACACTTGCCAGCTTCTGACCTGTCACTAACCTTCCCTTTTTAGGGAAGGTTATTGAGCGGGCGGTGGCGATCCAGCTCCAGGCGCATCTAGACAGCATTGGTTTCCTGGACCCTTTTCAATCTGGGTTCTGACCTGACTATGGCACCAAGACAGCGCTGTGGCCTTAGTCGACGATCTCCAATGGGAGATGGATGCAGGATGTTCTACATTTCTTATCCTGCTAGGTCTCTCAGTCACTTTTGACACCATGGACCATGGGCTGCTGTTGAGATGGCTGCATGACCTGGGGGGTCTGGACAGGACTGTTCTTTAATGGTTCGCTCATTCCTCTCAGGGAGAAACCAGCGGGTAGTGTTGGGAGCTGAAACTTCTTGCCCCCATGCTTTATCCTGCGGCATTCTGCAGGGTTCTATTCTGTCTCCATTATTGTTTAATGTGTATATGCAGCCCTTGGGGGAGGTTGTGAGAGGGCTCGGGGTGCAATGTCACAGTATGCTGATGATACTCAGCTGTACCTCTCTTTTTCAGCTGACCCAGACCCCACTGTCTCGTTGCTATCCCAGTGTCTGGAGGTCGTGGCAGAATGGATGTGGCAGAGCAGACTGAAGCTCAACCCCGATAAGACGGAAGTGATGATGGTGGGAAGAGCGAGGGAGGTGTCGGCCCCCCTGATTGGAGGGGTTTGCCCTCCTATAGCTCAGCAGGTTCGGAGTCTGGGGGTGGTGTTGGATGCAGATCTCTGCCTGGATCAACAGGTGGAAGTGGTGGCAAAGATTGCCTTCCGCCAGTTATATCTGGTGCTGAGGCTGCACCCGTATGTCTCTGGACCTGGCCTCCCTTATCCATGCCTTCATCACCTCGAGGCTGGACTACTGCAATGCGCTCTACGTGTGGCTGCCCTTGTTCCTGGTTTGGAGGCTGCAGAACCAGGTAGTGCAGAATGCAGCGACCCGGCTCCTGTACGGGACAGGTCGCCGGGATCACATAACACCAGTGCTCCGGACTTGCACTGGTTGCCAATAGCGTGCCAAGCCCGGTTCAAGGTGTTGGTATTGATCTATAAAGTCCTTCACGGTCTGGGCCCCTCATAACTCAGGGACTGCGTCACCCTCCACGCCCCAGAGTGGCTCCTTCAGTCTGCTGGGGGTGCCTTCTTGGAGGTCCCCCATGTTAAGCGGGGGGCCACAATGGAGAGGGCATTCTCGGTGGCCAGGCCACACCTTTGGAATTCCCTCCCAGAGAAAGCTTGCCTGGCCCCAAGCCTTTTAACGTTTCGGTGAGTATGTAAAACCTGGCTGTTCACCCAGGCCTTTGGGGAGGACGGGGTTAGGGGTTTTTAATCTTCTCTGCCCTTAGTTATTGTTTTATTGTGGCCTAGTCCTGTTTTTTAATATTATTATGATTATTTTAAATTTATATGATTGTATTTTTATGGTTTTAAAATTGTTAGCCACCCCGAGCTGTTCTCAGGAGGGGCGGGATACAAATCGATTAAAATAAATTAAAATAAATAAATAAACTTCAGGTTGTGTCTTTCTTGTAGTAGTTGTCTTTCCCTATTCCCTCTGTCATCCATCTCTGTGTGTGTTTTTGTCCCATATGGGCGTAACTCATATTGCCCTTGGTGTCTTTACTACTCAGTGTTAACCTTACCTCCCATTATCCCTGGAGTCTCTGGCCTTGTTTCCACCCCATATTCCCTTCCCGCTATTTTCTCAATGTTTGTGTTGTTACCCTTCCCTGCCAGGAGTGTAACCCCCTTCCCTCACTTCTCCATGTTGGTCTTGTCTTCCGTCATGTCTTGAGTCTCTCACCTGGTGCCTTGTTGCCAAATTTATGAATGTATCCCTATGTCTCCCTATGTTCTCCTCTTCCTTGTCTTTCCTAAACTGTAAGTCACTCAGGGCAGGGACCTGCCTTGAATTAATGATTGCACTCACCAGACCCATCCTTCAGCCATAGAGATTTAACCATTTCTGAGATTTAACTTTCCTACAGTTAGCAGATAAATGTGTACTACAATGCTGATGATAGATAGATAGATAGATAGATAGATAGATAGATAGATAGATAGATAGATAGATAGATAGATAGATAGATAGATAGATAGATAGATAGCGGTCCTTTGGACAAAGTATACCACTTGCGTAACCTTTTTGTACTATTTATAATTTTGGCTTCTCTTTCTAATAGTAGTTACTGCTCATTGCATTAACAATAGTGTAATCATCACTACCATGGACAACTCCAAGCAACCTTCATACTGCACTACAAAACAGCTTCCAGGAAGGCAGACACAACTTATTTTTGTCTAGCATCCTTTGTCAGCACTACAATATTTTAGACATCAATTTTTTGTGGTGTAATTAGCTTTTGTTTTATCCTAACCACCCTCTTGTATTAGCACAGTTTGTTTGTGCTGAGGCAGTGGGAAGCAACTGCAAAGAGAAAGTTGCTTACACAGTATGGTATTTTTTTTTGTTACATTAATGCCAGTTCAAACAGATGTTTCAGTCCGGTGATACACATTACCATTTTAAGTGGCAGAAGATGTCATATTTGATGACAAGTGGAGAATATTTAATTAAACAGCTGGCTGGGGGGAAATGTCAAAGAAGGGATATGCATGTGTTGAAAGCAAATGGCTAATAAACACAATTGCAAGCACACAGCAATATATTAATCCAGTTACATGATCCAGAGAGAACTGTGATATACTGTAATAAGATACCTTTGGTTTTTCTGTTTTGATTTACCTGGGGTATTACTGCAATCTAGTGGTATTGACTGAGGATTTCCAAATATGAATTTCTGGCCAATTAAATTATATTTAATCATAAAGTTTAATCAGAGTTGTTTGTTGGCAAATAGACAGTGTTTTATTACTGCAATAATTTCAGACAGAAGCATGCAAGCTGATGGAAGATTCTGCATATGATTCAGGTAGGCTGCAATATTGTCATTCAATCCTCTTGATTTTTTTAAATGAGAGAAGGAAACAAAGGCTGTTAAGAAACATGATGGTGGCCAGCTGAGGCCTGCTTTGACCCATGAGCCACCATCGTATCTGTTGGTGCACCACCAGATGTTCGCCTGCGATTGCTCCCTGGTGTGTTTGCGGTGAGCCAGGGTTGTGATCCCAGAGACCTCCAAGCTACAGTCTGCCCAACCTGGCCAGAGTGGGCTATCATGGTGGGTTGGTGGTGGTAGGGCACTGGGTGTGGCTCCCTGGAAGCCTGGCCATCAGCATGTTTGTTCAGTGGCCCAACCTAGTTGGAACCATGTTTGTGGTGGGTTCCTGACCCAGGTTGGGACAAGACAGTGGCACTATATTATTGCAGTTCCTATTAAATAGACAACATTTTCTTACAGATATTTCAGTAGGATTATTTAAGGCTGATATTGGCAAATGTAGTACATGGTGGTGGTCCAGGTAAAAAAGTGTAGGCCTGTCTTAATCTCCAGATATTTGAAGATTGAAACTTAAATACTAAGGGAGTTGTTCTGTAAGATGCTTAAGCACATAGATAAGACTTAAGGGTTTGTGGGGACCCTGGGGGCACTTACAATGGGAAATGGATAGAAACATATTTTTGTGTACAAAATGATAGCATGGAAGGGATGCAGTTCTGCCCTCATTGGCAGTAACCTGGTATTGCTCTTTCTCAAGAATTAAATCATGGTAGCCATTTCTTTAAGCCAGTATGAAAAAATGTGGTGTTTTTATCATGTTCATATGCTGTCTTCATAGGAGAGGAGGTGTAGGGGGGTGGGGGGGCTCTGTGATTGGATTTTCCAGCAGCTGTATCATGGTCCTATTCATGGGGCCAGCTCTGACCAGTGAGAGGTCAGGATGAGGTTCAACATATAACGGCATATAGCAACATATATGTTTTCTCTGTATGATGCCCCACTCTGCTCTGACCTAGAGCCCCACAGCTTAACTCTACATCATTACACCTTAACTGCCCCAGGTGGCTTATGTGCTGGTAGTCAATGCATCCCCATGCTGACCCCTCACTGGTCAGTGCTGGCCCCACAAGCAGGACCATGATGCAACTGCTGGCATTTCCAATCATAGATGCCCCCTCTTACACCAGCTCTCCCTATGCAGATAGCATTCAAGCATGATAAAAAGTAAAAACACACATGTGCATACTGGCTTAAAGAATTAGCTACCATGATTGAATTCTTGAGAAAGGAGCAATACAATGTTACTGTCAACATGGGAAAAACTGCATCCTTTGAATTATATCATCAGAAGTGTCATCGCAGCATCCATTGTGGACTAGTGTATTCAGAGAAATGTGGTGGAGTCCCTTCTAGACCGGGATGCAGCGTGGCTGCCCAAGGATGTGCCCAGATATTGTGTGCTGAAGTTTACCATACTGAGTTCACTTGTCATGTTCCTATTGACCCTTGGTGGGAGATTCCTGTATTCCTTTCTCTAGTTTTTCTGTATCTAGGAAATTGGAATTTGTATTACACAACTTTCTGCTTTGGCCAAAATTTTTTGCTGCAACACTTAATGCATAACTCTACCCTATGTTATGTCTTCTTTTTATGCTCATTTATATTCTTTCTGTGTAAACCTAAACTTCTGTTGTTTCTGCATACTAAAAAAAACCCCTTCACTCTGTATTTTTTGCTTCTAATTACTACAGGATTGAGTCCTCCACTTCCCACCCTCCCAAAATAAACTGACTTTTGAAGCTGTGACTTTTACTAATACGAGCACATTCCCACATATAGCAAACCAGCACTTTTTTCTTTTCCCCGCATATTTCCTTGAAGTGTGAAAGACTGTATGCGCTTCTTTAACCGTCTTTGCGGTTGTTTTTTAAGCAGATTGACAAGCAGCCAAAACCTACCTTTACAAGTGCGGGTTTGAAATGACCCACATAAATCCTCCTGTCAGAATGTCGGTGTCCACATGTCAGTTACACAGCGCCTTGCTTCCCCGGCTCTAAGGTCCCGGAGAAGGGAGAGGAGCTGAGCCAAGAGCCAGGCAAGCGAGGCGCTGTGTAACAGTTACACAGCACCTCGCTTCCCGGCTGTCAGCTCTGCTCCTCTCCCCTCTGCGGGAGCCGAGAGCCCGAGAAGCAAGGCTCTGTGACAGCCACTCCTCCTCCTCTTCACCCACCCCCCACCTGAGGGACTTGTGGGAACGCGAAAGGCACTTTCTATAAAATTGCTTGAATGTGCAAATTAAATGCTGGTGTGAATAAATGCAAGCGCATTTTAAAATTGCCTGTATTTAGAAATACCAGAATGTTTCTGTACATGGGAATGCTGCTCTCCACATTTCTAGTAGTTACTAACTTGGGTTCATTTCTCTATGTGCAAATGGAAAGACCCTCTGAGATTAGCTTGTTGCTGAGGAAAAGAGAGGACATCAGCAGATCTCGGAATGTGCTCCTTGGGAACCTGGTTGCACATTGCGTTACCCATCCTATTGGCACTTGTACCTGTGCAACATGGGCATGAAATGTTACTAAATCAGAATTCTCCACTTATCCCTGAGGAGCCATTTTACACATTTTGCAAAAGTGTAAATGACTATATGAGATGAAAGCCAGTGAGGAATCTGTTACTGCAACTCGGATAAGTACTTTGGCCAGCTCACCAAGGGTGTCCTGATGGGACCTGAATGGGGGTCCTGTGCAGACTAAGAAACATAACATTGGTATTTAATTTGCTTGGGAGCTAACCATGACAGAACTTGGGACAGGGCTGACTCTGCTGCTATTGCTGAACAACAGACACAACACACTTCGAAACAATTGACATTTTTCAGACCAAACCATGCCCCTTAAGGAACACTGTGACATCATGGTACTTCATTAATGTGACTGTTCTAGAAAGGGGTGGGGCTAAGGCATTGGCCCTTCTCTTTGTGGCACCCCTATGGGGACCAGGACCACCTGGGCCCATGAGGTCTGGGTTTCCAAGAGCTCAGGTACATCCGATTCAGGTCAGGCTCAGGCCCAGTGCAGTCAGGCTCAGTTTGCTTCGGGCCTGGTTTTCTGGCCAAAACAGAGCTCTAGCTGATGAGCAGTGACAGCAGCAGCCCTAGTCTTCCCCCTGATCCTCATCAAACTTAATTAGACCTGGTCCCTGACCAGAGGATAGAAGAGTGAAGCAGGGGCCAGTGGAGGTAAGAGGGTCAGCACAGAGAGACAGCTCCCCAAGTTACTGGGGAGCTGCAGTGTGGGCTCTCTCTATGGGCTCAAGTAGGTTCCATAGTAGTGAGCTGGATTTCCCAGGCAGCCTGGAGCCTTGACACCTCTTTTTTTATTTTTGGTTTTACCACTGGAACACTGAGCGCACTTAGGAGGAAATCTCCTTTCTGGAAAATATATTTAGGATAGAAATGATGCTGAACCAAAAGCGAAGCTCCAAATACCTCTCCAGTCTGAGGGTGCCTGAAATCCAAATTTTGCTACAAACGTTGTGGGTTTGTCTCATCACTAATAGTAGTTACACTTCCCTTATCTTCCTTGCCTGCCATCCTATTTTTAGCTCTCACCCAGCAGATTGTGTGATCAGTAGAAACCAGGGAGAAATTTGGAAAACACAGTATTATCAAAAGGAAAAAACTGTTACACAGAAGCAAACTTCAAAAATGACTCTCTTTGAAAAAACAACCACATTATAAAGTCTCTTTATACAGTATCTCACTTGAGGACAGAAGTATGAAAAGAAACCAAGGGGAACATGACTGTCCACTTCCATTTGTAAAAACCTATTGATTGCAAACTTGGAGCCTTTAGTGCATAGAGAGAACCCAGATGATCCAAGCCTTACTGTGCTCCAATTCTAACATGAGGGTATTCAATTCATTATCAGCTAGACCATCTATACTAGCATGACACTCCCATTAAAGCACTGCAGAGAAATGACATCATTATTGAAGGAATAATAGTGGCAGAAGAATAGCAAAAGGTAGAAGGGGAATCCAGGCTGAGACTGAGAAACAGAGAGAACCAACTATTATCAATCACGCACAATCAATTGCTTCATGTACTGGACTTTAGAATTATTTTCCTAGGAAGCAGGTCAAGAGGAAAGGACCTTTTAAGATCAATAATTTGCATAGATGTAGCCTGGTTTGTTTGGGGCATAGTTGTATTAATAGAATTAGATATGTCTCCTGTTTTTGGACTGAGACAGAAAAAGGTCAGTAAAAGATTTCACTGCAGTGCACAAAGACCAATGGCAACCCTGGGTCAGAAACTTCATTTTTCATCTGCTTCTGATGCTTGGAAAGTCAGGCAGGCCACATCATAACCTTCCTTCGTGTCACAAAGCACCATGAAAGAGTTACTGTTATAGGCCAGCAGATGTTCAACAGCATTACACTGACATTTATCATTTAATGCTTGCTAGGTTGCTGACTGTTTTTCCCCAAAAAAAATTCTGTATCTGTCTTCCACTTGAAGTAGGATGATCCTTCTCTCCATCAACAACTCTACATGGAAAACTGACTTATTTCTGAGCAGGGGTAAAAAATCAGAATTCAAATGGGCACAAAAAAGTAGCCTAGAATTTGCATACAAGTCCTATCTGTCTATCTCGCATTTTGGAGAAGAAATGGTCTTGTGTTAGGGACCTTGGATTTCTGATTTTTGCCATTGGCTTACAGTATGACCTAGAGCAAGTTAGTGTAGAGAAAGTAAGGTTGCTATGTTGGTCCCAAATATAAGCAATAGAGACAAAGTAGCACAGAAATATCTTTTAATGGACCAACTACAGTTGGTGGAAGCATGAAGTTTGCATACCTCCACCAACTGGAGTTGTTCCAATAAAAGATATTTCTGTACTACTGTCTCTATTGCCTAGAGCAAGTTAGTTAGACATAGGCTTAATTTTTGGCTTTGAAAATGAGTACAAGTTCTGAGGTCTGCATCGTAGTTGGGGACAGGGATGCTTATGGGGTGCACTCAGGAAGAGAAGAATCTAGATCATGGTTCTGTGCCATGAATCTCTCCCCTGTCCTTGTGTGCGTACCCTCATTACTGCTCCCTTATCCTGAGCTCAGTCTTTCACTGCTTGGCAGGAGCTAGAGCTAGGTCCAGGTACTGGAAATGGCGGCATAAAAACTAGCCAGGGGCAGAATTGTCCCCTGGACCTGAGGTTACCCACCCCTGCCTTAATGTCTCCTTGGGTTCTTTGAAATGGATGTAAGCTCCAGTTCTACCCACGCCATCCCGCTTCACCCTCGGGTGGCTAGTCCATTTAAAAGCACCCTGCCAGATGTGCAAGCAGAGCAGGCTGTGCATGCTCCAGGGCAGCCCTGTTGTCTATGCTCTGGAACATCCCGAAGTGCCACTGGCGGAGATGGACTTAGGCCACCAGCTTGAAGTTGAGCTGCTGTCCATCTGTAGGGTGGACCCACACTGCAGCTTCACACCTGGCCAGCCGTTGCCTCAGACAGCACCATAGAGTTGTGGGCCCCAGTCTAGAGTGTTGGGCTATCACCCCAACTCTGTGGTGTGTGGGTGGGGACAACGCACAGGTGGCCCACAGCCCAGGAAAACCACCAGGTCCATCTAAAGCTGACCCGGGCAGGGGGCAGACACGGGGGTGCACCGCAGAGCAACTATGGGGGCAGACACCCTCTGCGTTTGTCTGATTACACCCTTTCTTTCAGTTTGCTCATGGGTAAGATGGGCATACTACCTTCCGTGCAGGTACTTAATGAGAAGCCATTAGCTAGTGTTTGTGCAGGTTCAGAGATCACCAAGTAATGCAGAGTATTGTTAATAGTGACAGAAGGTTCATATTCTGTTGAATTCCTTGGAATATGTGAACAAGTAGTATTTTAGTTAGACTTCTCTCACCCTAGCTTACATTTGTATTGCACTGTTCATTTCATGCACTGAGTTCACTGGCCTCTAAAACACCAGTGGAAACTGACAACTGTTTAACAGCACACTATGCAGGCTAACAGGAAATGAAGGGTCCGCAATGCAATTGAAATTGCAGGTTACATTTGAATAGGCAGAATATGATTATATCTGAATCTGGCTGAGAGAGTGAACTAGAGGGCTGCTGAGGCCTGGAATTCAAAATCAAGCAGGGTCCAAGTCTGACTACATTGAACCCAAGGAAGCCTGAGCCTGATACAGCTGGGCTCTATTGAATCCAGTCCTAGCTTGGACCCAGTGTAGTTCCACCCACTGCAGAGCATCGTGACCTCCTATTACTCTGTTAGGGGTAGGGTCTCTTGTGGCTAGGGAACCCGGCCTATTCTGAGTACTAGGGGCCTCAGGCAGACTGTGTCCCTGACCTGAACTGGGACCAGCAGACCAAGTTCCATCGGGCCTGACTCAGGCCTCTAACTGGAACGAACATTAGCCCCTTCTTACGAAATATAATATGCTAAATAATACAAAATCTAATATGCTAAGTAATGGTCACAAGATGTGAATACGTTTGTCCCAGTTCCTCCTTCAAAAGACTACACCTCCACAAGTTTAACAGCCCCAATCTATTTCAATTCAGAGACTGAACGGAAGTAGATATAGGGGAAAGAAATTTGCTTGACTTACATTTTAGAGAGAGTGTTTAAAATGTTACATTGGAAAAAGCCAGCATTCATACCCTCACAGATTGTTTCGACAGCAGCTGAAACTCCCATCTTTCCCCTGGAGAACTGTAAACCCAGCCACCCACATACACAAAAGCAAAGGATGACAAGAGATGAGCGAATCCTAGTTCTCTAATGCCAGAAATAGGATTCAATGAGGCAGGCAAACTTAATGCTAGTGAAAGAGGCAGTTTTTAGGCTGGAATGGCCTCTTCCCAGACAAAGAATTCTGGACAGTGGTGGCTGTGTCGGAGGTCTCAGCCTACCCAGTGAGATCAGAGAGTCCAGGAAGCTCTTTCATTATTGGCCTTTCACACTTTCCAGTTCACACTTTCTTTGGACCAAATTCAAATGTGAAGTGGGAGGGATACGTTACTCAGGCTCCCTTGGCCCTGCTTGCAGCTACCTTTACCAGTCACCAGACTTTGCATATGATTCCCTCCCACTTCAGTCACTATTACGGAAGTTAGGATGGCTAAAGGTTGTGACAGCAGGTTTGAATCTAATCAGAGTTACCTTTCCAGCCTGTTACCTTTCCGTGCCCTTGATGTAAGCATTCATAGTAAGTAAAAATCCCTTAGCTTGGTCTTTGTGAAGTAACTTGAAATCCCCAAGGAACATATCACCCAGTGTGAGTGTGACATCACTATGGCCCTTTTGAAATGGACACTGCTGTGGGGGTGGGTGGAGATGGGGGTGGAAACCTGCACACCCACTGCCAGCGAGCGGAGAGCCGTTCCCATGGACACCGGTGAGGGGGTTGTGGGAGGTCATGGCGGGGTCACAGCAACACCCACCCACCATGCACTCACCCACCGTGCACCCACTCACCCACAGCTCCACCAATACAACACACTCACCGTTCCCACAGAAAGACAGCACACCAAGCACAGTGCGGAAACCATGCCCCACTGCATGATAAAACAGCATAGCCAAGCGAGGGCAAATGAAGCCTCAGCACACGTCACTGCCCATTCCCTGCCAGACACAGAGTGGGCGGGGGAGGAGGGAAGGAGGAAGGCAAAATGCTAGAGATAACCAACAGTGCTCCTGCCACCAGACACTGGCCAGACAGCTGGGCACCAGGGCAATACGAACCAGCAGACCACAGGACACAAAAGCAAGAAGGGTGAGCCAGTGGGTGAGGGGACATGGATGCCAACACAAGGGGTGGGGGTACCCAGAGGCCAGCACATGAACCAGCACTACGCACACAGCCCCAACCAATGCCCAGAATGGGTGGGAGCACAGTGGGCACTTGCAGGCAAGCACCACAGCACATGGGACCCCCAATCCGCCACACACTGTGCATGGCACAGGGAAGCACTGGACGCACATGGAGGCCACCGATAAGCACAGTGGGTGCAGAATGGGAGGATACTGAGATGAGGGGTGCTGTCCAACAGCACCCAGGAATCAACACTGCTGCAAAACGCAAGGTACAATGTGGGTCTGCATTAGGGCTAAACCTCAATTATGACTTTTTCTCAGTTATCGCTGAGAATCGCGATTCTCATCTCATTTTAAATGAAAAATGATAACCAAGAAAATTGCTATCTCTTGAAAATTCTTGGTCTAGAATATTTTCTTGAATTATCATTTACCATTTACCGGATTGTTGTTTACCATTGGATTGCTGGTTACCGATTTACCATTTACCGGGTTGTTGGTTACCGGTTTGCCTGTGGGCCAAATCCAATACCCAATAAATGTGGGAACCAATAAACATGGTAATAAAACAATAAACCAACAAAAAATAACCAATAACCAGTGAACATGGTAATAAACTAATAAACAACCAATAAACAATAACCAAAAAAAGCAAATAACTAATTAACCAATAAGCAATAAATGTAATAAACTAATAAACCATTAACCAATAAACAATAAACAATAAAACCAATAACAAAAAAAAACCAAATAACCAATAAGCAACAAACATGGTAATAAACCAATGGTAACCAATAAACCAATAACCATTAAACACAGTAAATGGTAAATCACAGTAACCTGTAAACATGGCATGTGGTAAATCACAATACCGATACAACAAATAAACGGCAATAACCCACGGTAACCGATAAACTCGGTAAATGATAAATTGTAACTTGCAGTAACCAATAAATTAAGTTTTGTCCGAGATCTTAATTGGGGTTTGAAAAAGTTGCAAAATCTCAGCAGCAATTCTCAATTCCCGTGAAATTATCATGAGAATCAATTTGATTCTCGTTTCAGCATTAGTCTGCATAGAGCAAAGCCCCACGCTATGCAAGCACATGTTCCCAAAGGAGAGCAAGCCCCATGTGGGGGAACACCCAGGGAACCTCCAACCACAGCACACGAACGAGTGCATCAAACAGGGACAGGGATGCCAGGGCCGTCCAGGGAACCAAAGAACCCAGGGAACTGCCCAAAGCATGAAGACGGGGACCAAAGGGGCAGCAAAGAGAAGCCTGCATACAACCAAAGCACAGAACCACCGATTAAAAGTACTCTTTTTTTAAAGAGTTGGCATAGGTTTTATAGATTTTATTTCATTTTTTTGTGTTGAGACCTATGGTCATAACAATAAACTTATTACAGAACCACAGAGAGGGGGAGCACACACCCACAGACCCAGGCCCAGTCTGGCAAGCACTCAACACCACCCCCAACCCGCACAACTATAAGACACACACACCCTGGGAGAAGGAGACCACGGACAGCGGTGATCAAGGAAAAAATAACCTTTATTAAGTGAAAGTTCAACAGAGCAACAGCCAGGGGAAAAAATGTGTGAAGGTCCCCTCCATCAATAGGGGCACTGACCTCAGACCCTGCTTCAGCAGTTACTCTGGATCCAGTCCAGCTGGTGGACCTGGTACAGGACATGGAACAGCTCCATCACCTCGCCCTGCTCCTGGGTTCATTCAGCAATCATCTCCTCCACTAAAGGGGGGGGGAGAGAGAGAGAAAGGGAGAGAACAGCATAAGGTCGGGACATGGCTGCAAATACCCCATGAGCCCACAACAGACATGGAGGGAGGAGGTAAACACACGCAGCGGAGTGACTCACATATCTCCCTGTAAATCCGGGCCCTTGCCCAAAAACCCACTGCCACCCACTGCAGATTGGAGGCAATGGCCTCCAGATGGCCCAGCACATCCTGAATAGATCCTAGTGGAAAAGGGAAAGAGAGAGGCCATAAGGGGGGGGGGGGACAGGGCTGGAGTCAGGGTGCAAGTTGCCACCGAGTCTGCAACCATGAGTACCCGCGGCAGACCCCAAGGCTGATATTGCCAGGTCAAGGCATGAACACAGAGGCACACGACCATGACCTGGGAGCTGCAAAGACGTGTTATGGGCCAAGGACCAGCGTGCATAGGTAACAGGTTGGGGACACTCACGGTCAACTGCACCACCATTACCAGGTCGAGGATGCCCAGGGGGAGGAAGCTGGAGACTGGGGTGGCAGCTCGCAGAGGCAGAGCAAGGCAACAAGACCGAGGGTATAGCAATACTTAGAGCTTTCCACACTTGAGGGGACAATCACAGTTGTCTCAGGGACGTGTGGAAAAGCGATCTGGGAGCAGCTGCCCAGCAGCAAAGCCCTTCCCGGCAAAGAGGCCATGATGGTAACCCCGGGCATTCATACGGGTATTCACCATGAAGTGCTGGTGAATGGGGTAGCCGGTGGCAGCAGTAGCTCTGACATCTGAACAGTGCAGCACATCAGACAGGACAGCCATCTCCAGCGCATCAGGCACTCCGGTCAGATAAGGCCCCCCTGGCCGGGGGGGGGCAAGCAAACCCAGCTCGCCAAGGCAATCAGGACAGTTCCCATGGTGTAGCGTGAAGGCATGGACACACAACAGGATGTTGGCATAACAGCTAGCAACATACGGATCATCAACCTGGAGGATCAATTTGTACCCAGGATGATCAGCCATGGCGCGAACAGTTGCACTCTCACGGGCATCACATGACAGCACCACTCCCGGTGGGGTCCCATGGGCAACATCGCATAGCAGGCTGAAGTCCACATCCCTTGATCTCTGCTTGCAGTCCAGACTTCCAAAAGGGTGCCCAAGCAGCCACATGTAATGGGACAGCAGGTTGAATCCATCATCCTTGGAAAGGGGATCACACAACAGCATCTGGACATTGCTGCTCTGTCACAGGGTACCGGGAACATAGTTGCACACACAGACCACTCATCACCAGCTCCACAGTCATGAGGAAGGACACTCCCAAGGCTGCTCATGTCCTGCACCCAACAGACACAACCGACCCAGTCAGAGACACATGGAGAAGTATTAGGAGAGGAGAGGCAAAACTGTCTGCACACACTCACAAGTGTCCAAGGCCAGCTGATAGTGCCCTGGCATGCGGTGACACCCACAACAAGCTAGGGAGCCGCCTGCAACATTTCAGCCATGATAAGCGACCATGAGGCCATGCAGGAGTGGGGGAGGAACATCAAAAGAATGTGCTTGTGGCAGCCTCGTGAACTCTTGGCCCTTGAACAGCACCTGCAGGGGAGGGCACATGTCCAGTAACGTCCACGGCTCCCATCCCCCCTTATTCCTTGCCTCTCCCCTGGCAGGTCTTGGGTGGGCATTGGCTGTGTGGCCAGGCTGAACCCCTGTCCCCAGTATCTCACCTCACTGCCTCCCACCCCTGTGCTCGTGTCACCATACCATCAGTGTCTCTGATGAAGAGCTCCTATATGGCCTCCAGGTCCTCCGCCGCCGCTGCCTCCTGGGCCTCCACCACCTGCTCCTCCGCCTCCAGGTTCCTTTTAGCTGTGGGGGGAATGGAGTTGTGTGAGCTCACCCTGGCATCCCTCCTGGGGTTGAGTCTTTCCTGCCCCACCCCCTGCCTCTTTCGTGGCAGCTGTCTCTTACCTGGATTGATATCTTCCTCCTCTTGGGGGGCATCCCTGGTGTGCTCCTGCCACAGGTTCATCCCCTGTCCCTGTGGCTGCTGTGCCTGTGGGTTATGGGGAAGCACACAAAGGGTGAGGCAGCTTCTGCTGGCATCCAGGGATACTTCCTCCACCTGCAGGATGGGGCTGTACTGTCCTCCGGCTGCTTAGCTAACCTTACCGGGGGCAGCAAGTTCCCCTTGCTGTTGGGGGTTGGGGAGCGGGGTATCCTCCACCCACTTTCTGCCCCTGGCGAAGGCTGAGCCATGTGTGCGGGAGGCCACTATGTCCCCGTCTACACAGAGGAAGTGACCCAGCTCCTCATAGAAGCCCCTTGTATGCCAAGGTAGGCCGGACATTACATTGTTGCCATGGACATCCTTATATCCAGACCTCAGGTCCTTTGCCTGCTGCCGGCACTGGGCCATATTCCTATTGTACCCCAGGTGCCTCATTTCCAGTGCGATGGATTCATGCACCTCAGTGTTTTTGAAACATCACACAAGTTTCTGCTGGACATTTGTGTCCCCCCACGGGCTTATGAAGGCCTTTGTCTCCTCCCTGGACCATGGCAGGCCTTTTTGGGAGCCGCCTGTGGGGGTCCATCCAGCCCTGGTGCCTCGGGACCACCCGGAGGATGTGGCTGCAGTGGAGCAGGTGCTCTCCTATTGGAGGAAAGCATTCCCATCAGGTGTCATCAGGAAGTACCCTGCGTGTGCTCAGGAATAGTCTGTACCCTCCCCCGTCTCAGTGGGCTTCTGCTGTTTTACCTGACTGCCAGGGAAGCCCTTCTCAGTGTTGTCCCATGTTGATTCCCTGGTGGAGGGTGGGGGGATGCAGGTGTGCAGGTGGTCTCCTGTTGAGGCAATTTACTGGTCAGCTGTTATCTGGACTGGCTATACCCCTGCAAGTGCTTGGGAGTGGTCTGTGGCCTCCCCCTCCCCTGTCTCTGTGGAGTTCCACTGTGTTACCTGACTGTTAGGGGGGGGGTCCTCCATTGCCCACTTGGTTTCTGAGGTTACAGCTGTGTGCACATGCTCCCCTGTTCAGGGACAGGAGACTGATCAGTTACCATCCTGCCCCCCACCCTCCCTGGCTGTGGTCGGCTGGTTCCCTCTGCCTTGCCCTGCCTGGGGTCTCTGCAGTTACCTGGCTGAATGTAGCGTGTTGCATGGCGCTGACTCCTTTGGTTTTATCTTTTGCTTTCTTTCTAGGGATGTGTGAACGTGGTTCGGAAGTTTGGAGTTCAGCCCGAACTCGGTCCATTTGGATGACCGAACCCGAACTGACCAAACCGAACCTGATTCCGAACTCTGAAACGACCGAACAGTTTGGTCGGTTTAGATTGAGTTCAGGTGGTTCGGGCAGGAGAAACATGACCACTGTCAGTTTGTGACCACTGCCTGACACAGGCAGGCATGGGGGGAGGGTGTCAACTGAGGAGCAGACTTCCAGGCACCAGGGGTGGAGAGGCTTGGAGTAGCAGCCAGCCTGCCCAATCACCATCCATTTTCTCCTCAGACCACTGGCTTCGCAGTCTGCAATTGGCCACGGGCTAGGCTGCATGGAGCCAATGGCACTTGCAGTGAGGCGGGCGCAGCAAGTAACAAAACGCATTGCCCTCCCCCCTTCCCAACACCTTCTGAGCTAGTCACTGTTCCTGACAGCAGGCATTTTCAGAAGGCTTCCTCTCCCAACAGTTTGTTCTCCTCAATCCATTGCCATCCTCCTCCTATTTCACCCATCCAACCCATTTACCTCCACATTATCATTTATTTAGATTATATTAGATAGATTTAGGTGTTATATTTCGTTTTTACCCCTCCCTGTGTTCCCTGTGTTCAATCTTCCTTCATCCCTACCCCCTCCATTGAATCCTTTCCCACTCCCACTTATTCCATCCCTGATACCCTTCCCCTGTTTTAAGTTTAGGATTTATTTAGAGTAGGATTATTATTAGATTGATTTTCATTTCAGTTTTGTACCCCTCCCTGTGTTCTTTGCGTTTCCTCCCCATCCCTGTGTAATATTGTATATATAGATAGATAGTTACTAGATAGATAGTTACTAGATAGATATACTTAGTAGTTAGCTTAGTTATAGAGATAGATAGAGATACTTGGTTTATAAACTTTATAGTGTGTTTGTAGGACAAGGCCTTTGTAGTTATTAGGATATTCCATTTAGTTCAATAGGTTTTAGAACAGTTAATAGCAGTTAGATTTAGTGTAGAGATAGCTATATATACTATTATTTTAAAAAATCGAGTTAATTTTATTTTTTTATATAAAATCTTTGTGTGTGTTTGAGTTTGAGTTTGAAGACATGGAGAAGGGAAGTAGGAAAGGCTGGTCTGCTGCCCGTAAGACAGGCAGTGGGGCACATGGGAGAAGTGGTAGGTGTAGGGGCCATGCCAGCAGAGTGGCAGAAGTAGCCCAAGCACATCACCACACCCCAAACTCTGCAGGCCTGATTTAGGGCAACAGGCTTCAGCGGCTCAGCGTCACCTCCTGGCAGTGCCCTCCACTGCCACACAGGGCACTGGAAGGCCTGCAGGGCATGAGACTGCATCTGTCTCTGCTGCTGCTGGAGCAAGTGCTGCTTCCGATGTTCCTCCAGGGCCACCAATGTCAAGGCGATTCCCAGCAGTCCAGAGCTGGTGGATCCCACCCTGGCTGCTAGAGGCAGGGCCCAATCCCCGGACAATGGCAGTAGGGAGAGGAGTAACAGCAGCAGCAGCAGCAGCAGCAGCTACAGAGGGGGACAGAGGGAGAGTGCCAGCAGCATGACGGGCAGTCAAGCCCCAGTACTCCCCTTCACAGGACATCACAGTAATTGAGGACAGTGAGGCAGAACTTGACACTAGTGCCACAAAGGAGATGTCTGGATCTGAGGTGATGTCTGTCCCTCCTCCCAGAGCTGTATCATTGTTGCCACCAAGTTCTGCCCCTCCCAGCAGCACTGGCAGCAGTGTGTCACCCAGGACGGGCCAGAAGGCAGGATGGGGGTGAGGGATCCTCTGTCTGGGCACATTTTAAGCTGGTGCGGGTAGATGATCCCAGGGAGGTGCAGTGCAGTGTGTGCAATAAGTTGGTGAAGCGTGGGCAGGTGCTCTCCAACCTTGGGACAACTGCCATGGTGAGGCAGCAGGAAGGCAGGGGAAGTGGATGCCAGTGGGTTCCCGACTGCAGCAGTGGCCAGTCGCCCGGCTCCTTCAGCAGGCAAGCATCCTGCACCAACTGCTGCCTCTAGCAGTATTATTCCTATTAGGGGGGCAGAACAGCAGCAGGAGCCTCGCCAGCAGCATCAGCCCACCATGGAGGAGCTGGGGTGGGGCCAGTTGCCAAGGCCATCGGCAGCTGGAGGGAGACGTGGCTATCAAGAGAAAGCCTGGCGCCTGTTAGGAGAAATGATTGCGCTGGTTGGGCAGCCCTTCTCCATCGTAGAGGACACGGGCTTCAAGCAGCTGGTTGGGTTCCTGGCCCCCCAGTTTAAGTTGCCATCCCGCACCACCCTGAGTCGGAATGTGGTGCCCGACCTGTACAGGGCTTTGAAGGAGCGAGTGAGGAAGCAGCTGGCAGGGGCTGGGAGGGAACTATCCACTTCACCACCAACCTGTGGTCCTCCAGGAATGTCCAGCAAGCCTACCTGGCGGTAATGGCGCACTGGTGGCAGGATCCGGCAGAGGCAGCTTTGGGGACTGGCAGGAGGAGTCCCGAAGCAGGGTATAGGTGGGCCCTGCTTCAGGCCCAAGTAATGGACAGCCCCCACACATCAAGGAACATTGGGGTAGCCCTGGATGCCATGGTGAGGGAGTGGGTCACACCAGGCTCGGCCTTCACCAAGGGGTGTGTGGTCACGGACAATGCGGCCGATATACTCAAGACAGTCCATGACAGAGGCTTCACCAGCATCCCTTGCACCACACACACCCTTCACCTGGTGGTCAGGGATGCTCTGGGCTTGGAGGATAAGGGGATTGGGGAAGGCACCCTTACCTCCCTGATTGATTGGGGGAGGAAGCTGGAGGGGTTCTTCAACTGGAGCATGAAGGGCAGTGAGCTCCTCCGGGAGAAGGAGCTGGTGCTCCCCAGGGCACCAGCTGGTCCAGGATGTGGCCACATGGTAGAATTCCACCTTCCTGATGGTTGAGCGGCTTCTCGAGCAGAAAGTCGCCTTGCATCAGGTTCAACTGGTGACAGACTGCGGGACACCTCAAGGGTTTAATGGGGAAGAACGGGAGATCCTGGCTCACACGGTCTTCGTCCTGAGACCATTCCTGGCCGTGATGGAGACCGTGAGCAGCTCCACCACCACCGTCAGCCTGGTGACCCTTCTGGTCCATAGTCTCCACAGGAGCCTGGAGAAGATTCTTGAGGGGCAGGATTGTGGCCCTGAGGACAGGGAGCTGGCCGATGAGGCGCTTGACCTGGTGCGGAAGCTGAAGGCAGGGCTGAGGGCACGTTTTGATGAGTTCCTGCAGTGGGAGCAATATGTCCTGGCCACCATGCTGGACCCAAGGGTCAAGGGCAGCATGGCACACCAGACAGCACTCTATGGCCTCCGGAAGGGTGTGCTGGTGGAGAGGGTCCAGCAGGCAGAGCGGGCTCTGGAGAGTGCGTGGAAGCAGCAGCACAGGAGGACACCGCTGGGGATGGTGGGAGTGAGAGAAGCTACCCCTCTCAGTCAGCTGGGTCTATCTCTGCCCCCAGCCCTAGCAGTAGCAGCGCCAGCAGCAGCAGTAGCACCCCTATTGGCAGCAGCAGAAGCAGCTCTGCCTATGTGCAGGCCACTCTGGGGAGCATGGCACCATGCACAATAGGGCAGGCAGCGTGCCTGAGGGCAATGGTTGGGGTGGTGCCCAGGCAGAGCTATGAGAGGGAGTATGATTGCGCCTCAGCAGCCATGGATACCTACCTTGAGGAGGAGCCCTGTATCAATCCCAGCAGCGATCCCTTGGTCTAGTGGGCCATCAAGGCCAATGTGTGGCCGGCCCTGTCGCAAGTGGCCAAGGGTTTCCTGTCCTGCCCACCAACCAGTGTCCCCAGCGAGTGGGTGTTCTCCATGGCGGGGGACATTTGCTCCCCGCACCACCTGAGACTGGGGGCCAAGTTGGTGGAGCAGTTGCTCTTCTTGAAGGTGAACCTTCTGCTGCTGGGATTCCCCGAGCTGCCCCTGGACAAGGAGTGATGGTGCAGTGGCACACGCCATCCCATGCCAGGGGACAGTCTTGGGACGGGGCTCCTCCTCCTCAATCTGGGCTAGGGCTACTGCTGCTGTGCTGCTGAGGTGTTGTCCCTCCCTCCCAATGCCTGGCACCCGCCCTGTGTCTCTCTCCCCCTCTCTCTCCCCCTCTCTCCCCCTCCCCCCCTCTCTCTCTCATACTAGACAGCCTCAGCCGCCTTATCTGACTGACCTCATGATGCAGGGTGGTATTGGGAAACAAACTGTCAGCCTGCCAGCCAGCCTCTGGCTAGATGATCTCGGCCCACCTAAGTATGTGACCGGCTCTCGCTCTCTTGCGCGCGCACTACACAGTCTTCGCCAGCCTAACTGAGTGCCCTGCCAAGGTCCCAGTCTACCTTCCCTACTGCCTCTCATGCCAAGGTGCCTGTCTGCCCACCCAGGTTGCCGCCAAGCTCGAAGCCTGCCCCAGCCCGCCTGCCCACCTCTCATGCCACATTGTCTGTCTGCCCACCCAGGTTGCTGCCTACCTCAAAGCCTGCTTCAGCCCGCCTTCCTGCCTCTCATGCCAAAGTGCCTGCCTGCCTGCCCTGTCAACCCTGGGTGATGTGCCCCACTTGCCTGGTAATCCCGCTACTGCTGTCTGCTGGTTTGTGGATGCTCTGCTCTGGCAAATCCAAATGTGCCCACGCAATCATGCTGCTTCCATCTGCTTCTGTATGGGAGCTCTTCCCTGGAAAATCCTACCATCCTGGCTTGGCTCCATGGGTGCAGCGCACAGGCAAATCCTGCCAATGCCGTCTCTGTTGTTCCCCAGGTTCTGTACCTGTGAAATCCATTGTCTGCTCCTGCTGCCAATGTTGCCTCTGGGCAATCTAATGTCTGCTGCTGCTGCCAATGCTGACTCTGCTGTGCCACTGCATCGAGCCCTAGGACCCACCCTCAGGGTTATGGGGACGTCATTCCATTGCATCATGAAACAGCCACTCCAGCCCCGGGACCAGCCATCAGGGGCCTGGGGCCTACGTTACCAGCAGGGAGGGCTGTGTCCAATATCTAGAAGCTACCACTCTAGCCCCAGACCAGGACCCACCCTCAGGGTTCTTGTGCCCTGTCATTCTGTTCATGGGGCACTGTAATTCCACCTTTTCTTTACGCAACCTGCCGTTCATGGCAAAAGAGAGAGAGAGAGAGAGAAATAAGAGAGAGAGAGAAAGTCTCCCCACTGCTAGGAGAGACAGACACGATTTCACCCATACTGGCACCTGCACTATATGGCCAGAGAGAGAGAGAGAGAGAGAGAGAGAGAGGCTCTCTGCTAGAACGAGAGAGATGGGGGGAGGGGGGGAGGTAGGTGTATCCAGCTCAAGCTGCCACCTGCCAGAACCAGGAAGAACTCCCATCTGTGCTCATGCACCCAATGCCCATTGCTCACATCCAGCAGCAAACCTACTAGAATAGATGGAATATAACACAACGTATTATATGTGCCTGCCTGCCTGTGTGCATTCCTGTACCTGCTACCACCTATCGCATGATTGAATGAAGTGTGCCCAACCATGCACTAATTCTAAGGACATCATTCAACTCCCATAGGCTTTAGGCTGTCATTCCACTGTACCTGAAGCAGTCATGCCCGCCTACCCCAGGAACCATCAATGAGATTCTGGGACCATCATTCCAGTCACCAGGGGCTGTCATTCCATTCCACTGCATCCAGAAGCAGTCAGTCCAGTTCCAAGATCTATCATCTGGCTGCTGCTGCTGCTTGTGCCTGACTGGGCAGCGGCCACCAGTGCCCTCCTGCAAGCCTGCCCCCCCNCAAAAGAGCCTGTCTCTCTTTCTCTCTGGCACACCCACACAGATACAAGTCCTGCCCCTCCTGGGGGGCTGTCTGCAAGTTGAGACCCTGCTGCTGCCTGGCACATCTTTGGATTAATACCTTAAATACGCTACATTTCATTTCATTTCATTTTTATTTCACTTTTTATTTATATCCCGCACTCTCCTTCACAAGAAGCTCGAGGCAGCTTACAATTAATTGAAATACCATACGGTCCACATCAGACCATAAATAATACATAATAACCAATCCAATCCACATGTGGTGCCAGGTGATGCTGGTAGGAATTGACAAGCTGTATGAGTTTCTGCCACCTGCCAGAACTTCAGCACAGAGGGATAAAAGATTGGAGAGTTCAAACAAAGCTCGTAACAACAAATATAACAACTTTTATTAAAACTATTTAAACAACAACAACATTATAAAACCAAAACCAAACATTGAAAGGAAACTTAAGGGGTCTACTACTATTAGTCTTTGAGATTGTCCCCCAGAACTTGGGGGAAAGGCAAAAGGGGTGCAGCACAGGGCCGAGGGGCAGGCACCCCGTGCTCTGGCATTTGGTCACCATTCTTGAGGTCAATGTCCATGGCTCCTGCCACAGCTGCATGCCACTTGGAGACTGCCTGGTGGCAGAGTTCCAGCTTCCCCATCTTGGTGGAGATGTACTGGGAGTACGCCCTCACCTGCTTTTTCTCCACCTCCAGTTCCTGGAACTTTTCCACCAGGCGGTTCTCCATGGTGGCTGTATACAGCCATAGGCTCTGCATGAACTGGCGGGGAGGACTCTCCACTTTGGCCCAAAAGTCCCTTGCCACTGCAGATCCCCAGGGCCCAGGGGACTCCACATCGGAGCTGGAGGAGGGGGAAGGGCTTTGATGGCGTGTCTTTTGGGTTGCCTTCCCCTTCTTCTTCTGGTGCTGATGCTCCGCCCTGGCCACGCCAGAGTCCGACTCCTGCCACTTCACCGTCTCCCCGTGCAGCTTCTCTATGTGGGTGATTAGGCCCGATGTGGTCCCCTCCCTGGCCCATTCAATTTTTTTGTAGCAGATCTAAAGAATATAAAAGATAGGAAGGAACATAAGAAGTGCCATACTGCGTCAAGCCAAGGTCTGTGTCAAGCCCTGCCTGCATTCTGTCTCCACAAGTGGGTGGGTGCCAGTCTCTCTCTGCAGGGAACTTCCGTTCCTAACAGGTCATAGGGCAATCCATTCCCTGTTGTTCCAGCCCCCGTGCCTTACCTTGCAGATGGCATATTTGTCACCCTTCTCATAAAAATGCCAGACATCAGACCAGTTTGTATGCCCACTGTCTGGGGGTGGCACCGGCGACCTCCGCCTTGGTGACTTCCTGCACCTGGCACCGGCAATAGATTCTTCCTCACCCTCTCTGAAACAGGAACACATAAACAAATTAACAACACCTAAGTAATATCATGCATTTATGATGATGCCTCTAGTCCTCCCTCCTTGGGGTGCTAGGGATGGCAACTGGAGACAGTGACCCTGGCTGGCATGTGCAAATCCTGCCCTCCTTGGGGTGCTAGAGGATGCTAGGGATGGCAACTGGAGAGACCCTGGCTGGCACGTGCAATTAATCCTGCCCTTTTTTTGGGTGCTAGGGAGGGATAGCAATGGAGCCTGGCTGACACGTGCAAATCCTGCCCTCTTTGGGGCGCTAGGGATGGCAACTGGAAAGACCCTGGCTGGCACATGCAAATCCTGTCCTCTTTGGGTGCTAGGGATGGCAACTGCCTGGAGCCTTGCTGCCACGTGCAAATCCTACCCTTCTTGGGGTGCTAGGGATGGGAATGGGAGACCCTTGCTAGATGGCTGGCATGTGTATGGATGGGTGCTTCCTTCGGCTCATGCTGTGACTGCTGGAAGAGCCCCCCACAGCACCCTCTCTCTCTGTGGCAGACATCCGTTGCTACCCGCTGATGCCCCCTGATTGTGCCTGACTGCCCATCACCAACCCACCCACCCACTTGCACGCCAGTGAGATCACTCTAAAGGATAGTATTCTTCTTGTTCTCAAAGTAAAACTAAAGTTTACAAACCTGCCAGCAGTGGCACCTCCTGTGCCCGCTTGCACTTGCTCCTCTACCACCGAAGGTCCAGGGATGTCAGGGAGGGGAGCAACCTCCTCCTTCTCCTCCTCCTCCTCCTCCTCCTCCACCGGCTCCGGGACCACCACCTTGGCCCGCCGGCATTTGATCATTACAGTCTTCTTCATTATTTTTTTTTGCAAACACCAGCCAAACGTCACCCAACAACTCGCCAACTACACAACACAGTCAAACCAAACCAACACACAGTCAAACACAGCCAAAACACATGAAACAAACCTAAACAGCCAGATAGCCACACCACAAACGCTCTCTTGCCACACAAGCTCCACACGCACTCGAATCCGGTTTCCAGCTTCTGACATGATCATGGGACCACGCGATACCTAGACCGAAACCGAAACCAAACTCCGAATGCCCAAACCGCACCGTACACGACCGAACTGAATGACCGAACCCGATCCCCAGACCAAACGACAGAACCCGAACCTGATCCCGATCCCGATCCACAGATTGAATGACCGAAAAACTGAACCGCGACCTGTTCGCACATCCCTATTTCTTTCCAACCATGGTGGGAGCCAACGCACCCATCTCTTTGTGTGTGTGTTCTTTTAAGGTCTCCTGGCTGGACATTGTGCATCTCACACGGGGGGGTGTCTGCTTGCAGGCACCTGCTGTGCCTCTCTAGCCCTCTCTCGTTGGTTTTGGGGGACCCATCCTGTGGGTGGGTGTGCTTTCCTGTTCCCACGGTCTGGTGGGTGTTGAACATCCATTTCCATCCATCCCCATGCATGGAGCATCCCGGCTCCTTCCTGTATGCTCTGTGCATGGAGATGGGTGGACTGCAGGACTGCACACACCCACTGGCCCCATTCCTACAGGCGGTCATCCACACAACCGATGGGTGGAGATGGGTAGGGGGCGTCTCATTTAAAAAGGGCCTATGAAATTCACCTTTCTAAATTATTTTTCTCTTACACTTTCCTGCTTGCTCTCTTTAACGCTGTCCCATTATCCAAAGCCTTGCGAGCTAAGAACTCAAAACTCATCTGCCCTCTTTTCCCCCATTCATAGCTAACTTCATAAAAGAAACCTCTTTTGAAATCAATATTTTAATGTACCATCAATTTGTATATCCACAAACCAGCTGGCAAAAGTCCAATAAAATTCCAAGGGTGCAATTCTGATTCCATTGGTGTCAATGGGAGTTTAACAATTGACTTCAACAGAGTCAGGTTCATACCCTAAATCTCCCAGTCTTGCTGGGATACATAGCACAAAGTTTCCCCCATACTTTTGCACACACCACATTACTATGAGCTATTGCCAGCCTAAAGACCTGCACATTTTAAAGAATGATTTCCAGTGATCGGGAAAGTACCACAGAAATAGGTGTTACTATATATACATTTTCAGAGAGGAAACCAAAACCCAGTAGAAACTGGGCTTTGGTTCAAAGAGTAGTCTGCTCTGGTGGACACTCCTTTGAATTAAGATTCCCAAAGATGCATTTAATTAAGTTTTAACGATGCTGTGATTTTAAGTAATAATGATCCAGACACAGGGCATTTCCTGGGGATTAATGACCAGCTCTGAGGCATCAATAGCCCAAAGGATCATTAATCCCCCACAAAAATTAATCTGCAGGAAGTGTCCTGCTCCCTTAGTCATTATTAAACATTAAATATATATTTTAACAGAGCTAAGTATAGAAACCAATCATCCTTTAATGAGGCCTTCATTTTTATTTTTTTAATAAAGTTTTCTGCACATGGCCCCACTGACAGATGTATTATATGATGAATTTGACTAGACCAGCCATTAAAAGTCTCTGGGCAAGGATCCCCATCTTTTAGGCAGAGAAAATGCAGTTCCTGAGTTGGTCCCAAATGTAAGAAAATAGTGGCAAAGGAGTTCAGATGATGCCTTTTATTGGACCAACCTGTGCTGGTAAGTGGCCTGTGAATGTAACCCAAAAGCTTGCCTGCTCTCACCAACACAAGATAGTCCAATATTGTCTGAACTACATTCTGAATCCTTGGAGAATAGGTCCACAAATAACTATTAATCAAGTAGGTCAGGGGATACAACCTCTGACTCTTGGGTGCTGGGAGTGAACAGAAGTGAACGGATCACCTCATTGGGTGAAAACAGACATAACACCAACTCCACTTTAACACTGCTTTAAAATTTATTATGCATGTTGCAGGGCTGCATAGGCCACCAATGCAGCCCTGTAACATGCATAAGATTTCTGGGTGTTCATGCATGGGTGCCGCCAGTGTGAAAAGGGCCAGAGAGAAAACTGTCTGCAAGCCAGGCCCCAGAGAGCTGTCTGCAAAATTAGATTAGCACTGTTTTTTAACAATGGTCATGGTTTCTGATTGGCCAGCAGGGCCAGCTCTTCATCGGCAGCCAGACTTATATAAGCAATGTCATGGCTGTCAGAGTCAGAGGGGTGATTGTCCAGGATGTGGGTGGACATGGGGACTGGGGATCAGGCTGGGAGAACAAGACGGTCAGGGAAAACAGGAGGCGTGTCTGAGGGTAGCGAAGAAAAATCAAGGACTGGGATTTGGGATCAGGTCTGGGGCACAAGAGGGCATGGCTGAGGAGAACCATGGACCAAGGTAGTGGGGAACAAGACAGGAGAACCAGGTCTGAGAACAAGAGGACAAGAGGAGTTCAACCCAGCAAGCCTTATATGCAGGCTGGCAGTCAGCCAGGAAGCTGGGAGTTAGGGCAAGGGCCAGAGACAGACAGGACGGGCCTGGTTAAGGGCAAGCTAAGGACTCATGAGGGGATGGCTGGGGCCTGAGGATGGTGCTGGCAGGATGGTCGCCATGCCTTGAACTCTAAAGATTGGGATTCAAGGCCAGGGACTTACAAACAAGAAGTGTAATATGTCCACACAATGTGATGCCTACCTGGAGTGCGAGAGGACCCTGTGCTTCCAGCCCTGCCTTTCCTTGCTTCAGCCTCACTTGTGTGACTATCTGATTTCCTATCAGATCCCAGCTACTGACCACCAAATCATTATACAGGTTTGGCTCTTGGCCATGGGCTTGGCTCCCAATTTGACTTGGGCTGCTTGCCTGTGTTACCCAGCCGGGGGAAACTTACAAGAAGAAAACTCACAGTGGGGAAACTAACATGAAGCTTGGAACATGGGTGCAGGGGTCATCAGAAGCACCTTCCGTTGTTTTCAATTACAGATGGCAGGGTTGGATTTTGTGCCCTGCCATCTGATTGAAAACAACACAAGACATGTCTGACGAAGCTTTCAACCCCACACCCATGTTCCAAGCTTCACGTTAGTTTCCCTGCCATGAGTTTTCTTCTCATAAATTTCCCCCTGGCCCAGTAACATGGGCAAGCAGCCTAAGTCTTGGCATCTGACCTTCTGGCTTCTGATCCAGTTCTGGTCCTCAACCACTGATCCAAAGCCCGACCCTTGGCTCTTGAACATGGCAAACTGTCACTGCTCTACCAAGGGTCCACTTGTTCCAACCCTTCCACAGTTACTATGTCCTTTCCTTGTTCAGATGAACTTTTCCTGATCCTGTGTGCACCACTTCAGTTTATAAAGTCAGAGACTTTGTGAGTTTTTAGTGTAGCTCAACTAAACAGTGCCATATATACTTGAAATAATCTCCATATCTCCTCATTAGTGCACTCAGTAGTAATTATTAATTAAAGTTAACAATATCTGCTCTTAGTAAACATGCTCTTGTGGATGCACTTACTCTGCCCTGTATCCAAGCTTTACTTTATCTACATTCATTAGGCCCTCTGTTGATTAGCAACAACACAGAATTGTCGTCTCTATTTATTTTTTTTAATTATGCTTCAGGCAAAAAAACAAAACAGTCCCGCTCCACTGATCAGTACCTAAAATACATTATAATGATGGATACGTAAGCGCTATCAAAGCATGGGAGCAATTCATAACACCACACTCCACAAAGGCGTATGATACTCCAGTGCCTCAGGCGGCTGCCATGTACAACACACAACAGTGATTTGCTGTTCGGGATTTGTATATTCCATATAGTTAGCTGTTCTACTGCAGTGTAACATTTAACTTTAAAAAGGGAGACTATGCTAAAATGACTGGGAAGCTAGTTAGAAGGAAACTAAAAGAGCAGTTGTGAGGATTAAATGTCATGACATCGCGAGGATTAAATATCTGGAAGAGGCATGCAGACAATTTAAAAATACCATCTTGGAAGCCCAGATTAAATTTATCCCACCATTTTAAAAAGGTAGCAAGAGGACCAAATATCTGTTAGCATGGCTAAATGCTGAGGTAAAGGAACCAAAAAGGCATCCTTTAAAAAATGGAAAGATAGTCGTAATGAAGAAAATAGGAAAGAGCATAAACACTGGCAAATCAGATGTAAAATGTTAATAAGGCAGGAGGCCAAGAGAGAATTTGAAGAGAGATTTGCTAAAGAGGCAAGAACTAATAATAACTACTATTCAATTACTTTGTAAAGCGCCAGGTACATTGCTGGCTCTTTATAAATGCTTGCTAATAATAATAATAATAATAATAATAATAATAATAATAATAATAACTTTTTTAAGCACATCAGAAGAAAGAAGCCTGCTAGAGAATCAGTTGGGCCATTAAATAACAAAAGGATAAGGCCATTGCAGAGAATCTGAATGAGTTATGGATCTGTACTGGTACCAGTGTTGTTTAATGTATTCGTTAATGATCTGGAAAGGGGAGTAAGGAGAGAGGTGGTCAAATTTGCAGACAACAAACTTATTCAAGGTAGTTAAAACATGAGTGGGCTGTAAAGAATTGCAGGAGGATCTTGTGAGACTGGGTATCTAAATGGCAGATGAAATTTAATGTGGACAAGTGCAAAGTGATGCACATAGGGAAAAAAGTATCCAAACTATATGTACACAATGCTGGGTTCTAAATTAGGAGTTACAGCTCAGGAAAAGAACCTTGGACACATTGTGGACAATGCATTGAAATCCTCAATTCAGTGTGCGGCAGGGGGGCTGCCCCTGGTCAGGTCAGGTGGGGGCACCTGGCGGAGGTCAAAAAAGCAAACAGAATGTTAAGAAATATTCATAAAGGGATAGAGAATAAAACTGAAAATATCAGAATGGCTAAATCTATGGTGCAATTGCACCTGGAGTATTGTATGCAGTTCTGATCACACCATCTCAAAAAAGATAGAGTAGAAATAGAAAAGGTACAGAGAAGGGCAACAAAGATGATAAAGGGTGTAGAACAGCTCCCCTATAAAGAGAGGCTAGATAGGTTAGGACTCTTCAGCTTGGAGAACAGATGACCGAGAAGGGATATATATGATAGAAGTTTATAAAATCATGAGTGTGGTGGAACAAGTAAATAGGGAATGGTTATTGCCTTGCTCAGATAGTACTAGAACTAAGGGACAACCCATGAAACTAACAAGTAGCAGATTTAAAACAAAAAAAATCAGTGACTGTAAAGTGTTGCTTACACTTAGTAGTGCTATAGAAATGATAAGACGTAGTAGCAGTAAGTTGGTTTAACTGTTACTTTCCCAAGCAAAACTACAAGACTGATTTATTTACTGCAAAACCGTCATCTAAGTCTGTGCCCCAATTATATCCTGGCCCCCAGCCTGTTGACATTCCGGCGAAGTTGTAAAACCTGGCTGTTCGCCCAGGCCTTTGGGGAGGGTGAGAGGGTGGGGTACGGGTTTTTAGCTCCCCCACCTTATTTATTTATTATTTATTTATCATTGTTTAACTGAAGGTCCTGAGCCCTGTTTTAATAATTTTGTATGGTTATTGATGGTTTTAAATTGCTTTTATGTATGTTATTTTATTGTTGGAAGCCATTCCAAACTGTTTGCAGGAGGGGCGGGGTACAAATTTATAAAATAAATAAATAAATAAATATCCATCCTGGAGCTACAAAATGTTTATTAAAAATCAGTGTAGGCAGAGAGAAGCTTATCCTTGGGCATCACACCTGTGAAAGTTAAAGGACCAAGTTCCAGCACTTTCTCTGTATCTGTTCAAATTTTAGTACCGTGTCATTCTTATTGTTCTGTAAAGCGCCAGGTACACAGCTGGTGCTATACAAATGCTAATAATAATAATAATAATAATAATAATAATAATAATAATAATAATAATAATAATAATAATGCAGTTGTTTAATGAACAGTGTTAAAATTGAAATAAAAAGCAGACTGCCTTTTGGAGATGTTTGTTCAATGATTAATCATAGCATCGTAGGCTTGAATAAAAGGGTTTGATTTATGGCTCAGCTATATAGTTCCATGCAATAAATGTAAGGCTCAATTTCAGCTCCAGGAAATGATTCTGGCATAATATAATTTGAGGGCACGACAACCGTATTAAAGGAAAACTGAGAACAAACAGGACAAATCTCTGGGATTTTTGCTTCTAACTGCATCTTTTTAAAGCAAGCTTCTTGAAGAACTGGGATGGGATAAATAAAAAGCATTTGAGGAACTCGCCCCATCAATTTCAACATGAAATATCTCCTTTTAGTACTATAGTAAATGTCAAAGGAATAGAAGCCACACTTCCAAAGATCTTTTTTTATTTGCTACCTCATCATAAGCATGCTGATAATTGAATATGTCAGGCTCCAGGTGCAGTCATCAAAAGACTACAGATCTGTCATGAAAAATACAGGTAGACTTTGCACAGCTATGTACAGAGGAAAGGATATACAAGTTGTTGACGTTTGCAGTACTCAAACTTGCCTGAATTTGTTCAAAGTTTCAAGGGGAGCTAAAACTAACCACTGAGAATTCCAAATCATATTTTGAGGGCTGCCCAGACTCACAGTCAGGAGCCCTCCGGTCACAGCGCCCCTGCATGGCTGCAAGAGTAGGAATGGGGGACCAATAGGGGCGGTAGACACAGTGCGCCATGGTGTCAGAACCAGAGCGAGGCCAGGCCAATAGGAATGGACAGTAGCGCATGGAGAGATGGAAGAACCCTGCCCCACGCAGCAAGCAAAATCACCTGAGAGGGGGTGGGTCGGAGGCAGCCAGGGACAGACCACAGAGACAGGTGTCATGGAGGGTGATGCCAGCAGGCACCCGGAACCACACAGCCCCAATGTACAGCCAGCTGTGCACAAGGCTGCTTCAGGAGACAGCAAAGACCCGAAACATGCCACTGGGCTCACAGAGCCAGGGGAACATAGCTAGGGAGAGCCACAACAGGGCGGGAAGGGACAAACCGCAGAGGGAGAACACACTAGAGCCAAGAGCCCATACCACATAACATCCTACCCATCAGAGCTAGGAAC
>QEPC01003616.1:319337-349469 GCA_003113815.1 Sphenodon punctatus | reverse complement strand
CATGACTTTTTAATTTTCTCAAGAGTCTCTCATGAGGGACCTTATCAAATGCTTTCTGGAAATCCAGGTACTCTATATCTACTGGGTCTCCCTTGTCCACATGCTTATTTACACCCTCAAAGAATTCCAACAGGTTAGTGAGGCATGACTTACCTTTACTAAATCCATGTTGACTCTTCCCCATTAAGCCATGTTTGTCAACATGCCCTGTAATTCTGTCCTTAATGATGGTTTCCACCATTTTGCCCGGCACAGCAGTCGTCAAGCTTACTGGTCTGTAGTTTCCAGGATCGCCTCTGCATCCCTTTTTAAATATCGGGGTTACATTTGCCACCCTCCAGTCCTCAGGTACAGTGGCAGATTTTAGTAACAGTTACAAATTACTAACAGTAGGTCTGCGATTTCATATTTGACTTCCTTCAGAACTCTGGGGTGAATGCCATCTGGCCCTGGTGACTTGACCTAGAACACCTTCCAACGTCATATTGATTTGTAACAGCTCTTCCAATTCCTCGCCCACAAAGCAAGGATCCAGTGTGGGTACCTCCCCCAAATCCTCCGCAGTGAAGACCAATGCAAAGAACTCATTCAGCTCCTCTGCAATGTTCTTATTGGTAGTAAGAGCATGACACTTGATGGGGTATGATCTATGGGCACCGCAACCGGGCATAGGGGCTAGGTACTTAGGATCGTCTCTAACATCTAGGAAGAAGCACTTATTCCTCTACCAGGGTTAATGCCCTTCCCACAAAGGTGTTGGAAGGACGAGTGGCAAAAATCCCATATGAAGATTGTCTGTGTCCATTTGACCAGCTAACAGTAGAATCTACGTATCATATTTTAATTGAATGTCACTTGTATGATGCTTTACAAGCGGAGACACTCCAGACTTTCATTGGCAAATATCAAGGGGCATCGAGTTTTTTCTTAACACAGATTGCCCTTATGGACTTGGATTCTGAGGTAACAGCTGCCATCACGAGATTCCTGATGGGACTAAGAAGGAAGTTCCTCGAATCCAAATCCTTGGTATAACTGGAGAGTAACTTTGTTTTTCTTGTTATATGATATGTAAAACTCACTAATTAGCACGATGAATGCAAGGAATAGTGAACTACGGTCAATACTCTCCTATTTGGTATAGATAGGGTAGGACTATGAGATATAAGAACAAGGGATAATAAATTTATCCCTTAATTCACACCCCTCTTCCGGTTATGAGATCAATCAAGCCCGGGTTAACAAATTGAAATGAGATTCTCAGGGCTAGTTTTTCTTTCACTAGCCTTGGCTCAGGCAGGCCTAATTTAAAACCAAGGTCCTTGCAGTCATGGGGCTCCAAGCATGACGAGGTTGGCCGTAGCTACTGTTTGGATTGACTCAAGTACCTCTTCTGGTCATGTATCTGACTTCTGGGGGTTGAGTGTTGCTAACATAGGTATTGTAAAGCGCACGGTTATTGAGCACGTGCCCTCTTACTGAACCTAGGCATGAGAAGACGAATTATGTTTTATACACAAGTGTTTACCCAGATGTTTTGGTCATGGCTCATTGTGCCAGGCCAGGGTATTAGAGGGACATGGCTTTTTTGGGCTACCCCCAGGAGGGTAGGATTTCTACAAATAAGTAGGCTAGGGCCTGCAGCTGGGATAGATTGCTCCCGTATGTATGTGTTACACCTAGTTACTAGTACAGCATATGAGGGCTGTAAGTTTGGAGTAATCTATGGGGAAGTAATAAAGAAGCCCTACAGGTACTGGGGATACAATGGTTAGGGAAACGGTTACCTTATTTTAGTAATTTTATAATTGGTCATATTGTTTTAATGATTATCAATAATTGCAGATTATTATTCTCATTTGTGAGGTGGAATCACTTCCTTTATTGTTAAATTGTTGAATAGGAAGTTTGTTTTACAATTTTCTTGAATGTTTTTATGTATGTATTGTTCCTTTTGCGCTCTCTTTTTTGTATTGAACGGCAATGACCTAAGGTCACGTCTTTTTAATAAATTGATTGATTGAATGTTCTTATCCTCCCTGAGTTCCCTTTTTACTCCCTTGTCATCTAATAGTCCGACTCCCTAGCAGGCTTCTTGTTTCTGATGTATTTGAAAAAGGTTTTGTTGCTTGTTTCTGCCTCTTTAGCAAGCCACCCTTCAAAATCTCTCTTGGCCTGCCTTATTAACACTTTACATTTATGCTGCCAGTGTTTATGCTCTTTCATATTATTTTCATTCGGACTAGCCTTCCTTTTCTTAAAGGATGCCTTTTTGACTCTAATAGCCTCCTTCACTTCCCCATTTAACCACAGTGGAAGACTTTTGGTCTTCCTACTTCCTTTTTTAACTTGTGAGATGCATTTAATCTGGGCTTCCAGAAGGGTGCTTTTAAACAGCCTCCACGCCTCATTTTATCATAGTCTCCCTTTTTAAAGTTAAATGCTACTGCTGTACTTTTGTTTGTCTTTCTCACTCCATAAATTATGTCAAATGTGATTACATTATGATCGCTATTGCCTAGTGATTCCACCACAGTTACTCCTTCCACTAGGTCCTGCGTGCCACTCAGGACTAGATCTAGAATAGCTCCTCCTCTCATTGGTTCCAGAACCAGCTGTTCTAGGAAGCAGTCATTTACGGCATCCAGAAATTTGACCTCCACGTCCCACCCCAAGGAAACATTCACCCAATCAATATTACGGTAATTGAAGTCACTCATTATTATTATGTTGCCGACTTTAGTAGCCTGCCTAATCTCTTTTAGCATTGCTTTATCAGTCTCTCCGTCCTGGTCAGGGGGACGATAGTATAGTCCTACTGCGATACTCTTCCCCTTTATACCTGGAATTTCTATCGATAGAGATTCTAGGGAACAGTTTGCATCCTTTAAATTTTTTGATTGTGTTTGACTCAATGTTGTCTTTTACATATAGAGCCACCCCACCACCAACTCTATCTACTCTGTCATTCCAATATAGTTTGTACCCTGGTATTACAGTGTCCCATTGGTTATCCTCATTCCACCATGTCTCTGTGATGCCTATAATGTCTAGAACTTCGTTTAGCACCATACAATCTAATTCTCCTATAGGTGACTGTATCAGGCACCCTGGAATTGTTATTTATCTGTTCTCCAGCGAATGTCACCTGAAGTCCCTTAATTTTTATCCCTTCCTCAGTCTTAAGCAACTCTAAAACCCCTAAGTTAACATCATCCTGCATAGATGCCACAGTCCGACCTGTGCACTCCACAGTGCCTATCAGATTTTCCCCAGGTTCTAGTTTAAAAACTGCTCTATCACATTTTTAGTCCCAGCAGCCGGGTTCCATTCCAGTTAAGGTGGAGCCCATCCCGTCTGTATAGGCTCCCCCCTCCACAGGAGGCTGCCCAGTTCCTGTTAAATCTAAAGCCTTCCTCCTTGCACCATTGTCTCATCCACGCATTGAGATGTTGGAGCTCCGCCTGCCTCCAGGGTCCTGTGTGTGGAACAGGCAGCACTTCCGAGAACACTACCCTGGTTGTCAGATCCGAGTTTAAAGTGGGACTGGAAATCGGATTGCCTCACTCACATACAACAGTGATCCAGGACTCATTACATAGGTTCCAGGAACATCAGATACTAGCAGCATTACATGTGAGTTCACCCTTCTTCTTTCCAGAGGACTGCTCCCCTTCTCCAAAGCAGTGACCCTAGTAGTGCTTCCATGATGTGTAGAGGTTGTTGTCTTTTTTCCTCATTCATATAACCTCCATCCATTCATCTCTGCTTACCCTATTTAAGGTACAGAAGACAGAACAATGTATTTTGGCAAAAAAAAAAAAAAAGCTTTGGGCAAAGAAGGAAATACAAAGCAAATAAAGCTAAAAATCATTTTCAGTAACCGTATGCAAAAGGAAAACTAAAGACTCAATCACAGCAGCTTTTGCCTTACCAGAAAATCAACAACACACAGAAGAAACAAGGAACAACAAGAACAGGGTTTGTGTCTTCCAGGTCTTTGTTGCAAGTTTTTTTCCCCATCATTGAAAAACTTTACATCATAAAATAAAGACAATAGCAGCAAAACTTATTGAGATGGTACAAGCACCTTCTGCTTGCTACCTTAGCTAATGACATTTATGAAATCCTCCCTTTTCTGAAAATACCTTTCTAAAGCACCATGAAATCTTACAGAAAGAGAAAAAACAAACAAACATACAGGTAGAATGTTTCTGCAAGTGTGTTTATAATTAGTTATTACTATGAATAATAACAATGGGTCAGAAACAGACAACCAGGCCACAGACCCCACACATATACACATCTAAAGTTTGAGGAGGTCCATATCTAAATGCAAGTCTTGGCTCTCCATATTCAGAACTTCTCCACTTGTCCCACCGATCTAAAGCATCAAATTCTCCAGTCTAGGACATCAGGACTCCTTTAAACTTTGGTAAATTTCAGTCCAAACCTAGATCTGAATCTGAACAGTATAGTTCATACCTATGTCCATCAATTTGATCCAAATGGAAACATTGGACTCAAACCATCTGAAACTATGGGTGATTTCAGACGTGATGGGGCACCTATTGGCCCTGTCATGGAATCACCTTTCTGATTCCCGGCCGGAATCAGAATGGCCCATCAACAGACGAGGTGGTTGATTCTGGCGGGGAATCTGGGGAGGGGGTGGGGCTGTGCGGCGCAACGTGCGGCTGCACAGCCCCCACACACACACCCACACTCCCCCAGCAGCCCGCCCTCCTGGAGATGGGCAGGTGCAGCGGCCAATCCAGCCACTGCGCCCAATTCCGACCCAGGGTCTGGGCCACAGCCCGGAATCGGCGGCAGTAACAGAGGCTACCATCCGCCGATTCCAGGTCGTGGTTCAATTAACCACGCTTTCGGAGATAGTGCCCAGACCATCCTCAAAAGCGTGGTTATTTTGCTCACCACTAGTGGTTCATCATGGTGAACATCTGGCGGTGAGCAACCAGACATTACGGGACCATCCATCACCACAGGGAATTGTCCGTGGTTGACCGTGATCTCGTAACGTCTGAAAACACCCTATGAGAAAGTTCCAGTCCTGAAATAGATCCTGCCCATTTTTAATTGCATTGATAACCTATTGCATGACTCTGGGACTAGTGAAATCATTAAGGGACAGACTAATGGCTGGTATGTTTGTATGCATATCATGTTAGGCACTGTTAAGCTTTTCTCTTCAGGCATATAGCTTGTATGTAGGAGGAGAGAGCATATGGAAAGAACGTGTTTTGGAGACAAAAGTGTTCTCTCACACACATGCTAATGGACAGAGATCAGGAGCTCAGAATTGCATTGACCAACACTGGCACCTGCAAGAATTTCCATTTTGGGGGGGAGGGGAAAGGGGGGGGAAACAACATCTGTATTCCGTACTGAGAGCAGTAGTCTGAGGTGTGATTTGCATATGAGGCAGTACAGAGATAGAAACTAAATAGGGGGAACTGAATTCAACATTAGCTTTTCATGCAAGGATTGTATTAATCTTCATATAGAAAACAGGGGGTACATGTGTGTTTAAGATTTTATTTACAAACATTAAAAATGTATGTTGTGGCCAAGCAGTGTTAATGGTAGTTGGGACAGAAGTGACCTGTTTAGTATAGCATGGTCCAACTCTGATGTAGTATATCTCGACTTGTTTAAAGTTATTCCAAATCGGCTTCCCCAGTCCCACTCTGACAGTTTCCAGTTTCAATAATATGATGCAATATTTGCCAATGTGAATATAAAGTGGCATCATAAAGAAGAAAAGATATGTCAGTGGGAAGTATGGAATTAAAAGACACTATTTCCTTTCTACTTTTTATTTGAGTCAAATGTTAGGTGCATGCAATTAAGGGTAGATCTCTTTGCTTGATTTTCATTTCTGTTCTGTGTTTCTGTGGATATTTTGATTGTTTGGCTTTATTGTCATTCTTTTTTAATATTCCTAATAGCATGTGTTTGGATGGTTACATGGGAATTTTATTCCTGAAGAATGGAAATAGCACTGGGATCACATATCATGTCAGTTTGGCTCCATGTACAGTTAACTCTGCAAAAGAAATCCATGAGCAAAATAGACACAGATGCACAGAAATTCAAGTTCTTCAAAATTTGCATCAAACCTGCATACACAGCCGTACTTTTGATTCCCTGGGCTTAGTATGAAGCTAGGCACTCTCAAAAAGATCCAGATGCTGCCTGTGATTTATTGCTGGTGTTGAGTACAAACTAGATGAGGAGGCAGAGCTGAGTTGGAATGAACTCTTGTGCAGAAGAGGGAATGGTTTGAAGCAACTTAAGATAATGTAACTCACAGAATCTGTGAATGGAAGAATGAACCCTGCAGAGTAGCTGACATGGAAGAAGTTTAAAAACTCTTCCCCAAAACAGCCAGAGGAGCATGGCTATATTGCCAAGGCTGCAGTGTAAGGGAGCCCGTGTGCTATGCACTAACCATGGGTGGTAGCTCAAGCAGGTCTCCCATGGGAAATGTCAGAACCTTCCTGAGAATAAGGCTATTTTTAGATGGACCCATCTGCCAGCCAGATCCATTTACACTGGGTGAAGCACCAGCGCACTTCCGGTGAGTAGGGGCAGGGGTGCCTTCACATGCGGAGGATGGGTGTGCGTCCACACCCACACACTGCCCATTCATACCCCCACACAGAGAAACCAGGGAAAACTTGGTTTGTTCTATGCGGGGGCATGAGTGGGCAGTGCGTGGGTCGCAGGAGCATGCCTCCACCCATGTCACCTTCAGACGGGGTGTGTGGGGTGTGATGGATGGACACACATAGGCGCATCCCATCTAAAAAGGCCTGAGTATGAAACTGGAATAGATGGAGTTCAGATCTACCAAAAAACACTGCAACTGAAGTTTTGCAGCTATAGGAGTTCCATTAAATCCATTCCCGTTTCTAGCCATTCTATGCTTGGTGCACAACTAGAAGCAGAGCAGAAAACGTGGAGTGAAGCCAAGTTTTTATTTTCCCACTCCTGAGGATTATTCCACTCCACAGTGAGATTCAGAGCCACCTAAAAACTGTTCTTGGTCCCAACTCATCATGACCCTAAAGACTGTTCCAGCAGGCAGTCAAATTATCCCCAATATGCCCGTTTTAATTAGCCATATTACCTATATTAGTGAATAGGATATGAGATAAGCTGGCATTAAAGCTGCTACAGTAGCCCTATGCCACCAAAGGATTTCCTATTCCACTGTCTTGATCTAGCAGGTGGTTAGTGGCTTCCTCATGCCAGTGACATAACAGCCTCAAAGCAGTCCCTTCATGATGGTAAATCCAGTCCTAAGCTTGCACCACAGCTGCAAAAAGCCTTTCCCCCCTTTGATTTGGATGAAGAGGTCCTACAGGGAAGAGATATTGGAATGTGATTGCAGCCTTTAAAACAGCCAGGTCTTTGGAGTTTGAGCTGCTCCACCACAAGCTGTAAATTCTTCCTATCTGCCCAATTTGTCATTCAGCCAAAGCCCACACTTGTTTTCCACTTTCAATGTGTGTCTACAAGCTGAAATAAGAGAAAGGCTTGGCTCCCAGCATACAAACCTGGATGAGGTCCCAAATCTCCCTAAAGTTCAGGGGCCTGGAGGCATGGTGTTTGGTTTGACCCACGTCTCACTGAAACATTCAATGAATAAACATTCAAGTAAAGCTCTGTATGACATTACTATGAAACCAAATGGGAAAGGATTTTAGCCAAACTCCTAGTCAGCATTTAAAATTAAGTGTCCTCCTAGAATGCTACATGTCACTGCCATCAGGGAATGTTCTGGAAAAAGAGGAGATGATATAGAACTTTAAAATGTCAGTTTAACTCATAAGAACTTCCAGACTACCTTCCCGTGTAGCCACTGGGTATTTTCACACGTGACGGTTTTTCAGCCGCTATGTTTAAATCCTGCCCAAGGTGAAAGCCCTCATCCTGGGCAGGAGTCTGCCTGGCAAACTTTCAACTGAACAAACTTTCCGGCAGCCAGGACTGGGGAGAAGACAGGGGACGTGCAGACATGGGTCTACACGGCTCTGACCCCATGCTGCTCAGTACGGCCCTACCACCTCCCTGACAAGCGTGTGCGGCAGCCTGTGAGGCCGTCACACCCACCCAGAAATGCTCTGACCACCAGCCAAGGTTAGGTAGAGCGGGCCATCAGACATGGTGGCCCACTTTACCACGGTCCGGGGTAGGCATCCCCAGACTGTGGCAGAGCTAAACCTGGCAGGGAGCTCAGTGCACATCCCAGATTAGCCCTGACATGGTCCAGGGTGTACGCTGCTCCTGCCTGTGGTGAACATCTGGCGGGCGGGAGCAGCTGTAACTGCCGGTGGCCACGCCGGGGTAAGCGTGGCCAGTGGCAGTGGTGTCACATCTGAAAATACCCACTGTTGACCTCGCTACATTATCCTACAAATCACAATAGCCAATAAGTTGAGGCAACCAGCAGCTTTCTCAGAAAACTGCAACAAGCATATAGGTTGCAGGGGGGAGTTTGTAGCCATTTACTAACTTTTTTAGCACAATCATTCATGTTAAAGGTCATCAAATGCTCTGTTCAGGAGTGTATTCTGCACCACTCTTTGTCCCCAAATCAATCATATTCAACACCAGTTGCTGCTAGAGACAGTTCTTAATGAAATGTCAGCCTCAGAATTATATAGCTTGGCCAGGCAGCACGGAAGGAGAGGTATGGTATCTGTCTGCTAGAATATAAAGGGTAATGACTAAGGATCATGGTACTGAAGAGGTTAGAGATGGAGAGTTCCTGCAGGATTGTCAAGTCCATCTTTCAGCAGCGCGACACTGCCTTTCCTCAGTTCAGCATCCGACCCACAGACATTGGCTCCTGCATGTGCTGATGCTTGTGTTTCCCAGTACTTTGCCAAGAGTGTGGTCTGCCTGCCTTTGTGAAAAGGAGGAAACTAATACTGGAAAGAATGATTGGTCTGACATTTGCTTTTTCTGACCTTACTCAGAATAAATGCTCCTTTTCAGACTAACCCTTAATTCTCATTTGCAAGGTGGCTATGCTGGTGTTTCTTGGACTGATTGTGGAAAGTTTAGGGGAGCATATCTTACTAGAAGATATAGTATAGTAGAATTTTATGCTATTGTCCTTCTGCCTTTTGTAAGCAAAAGTTGCTAATATAACACATCTGTACTCTATACATGTTTTCTGTATCCCATAACTACTTCTATTTGCCCTGTTTCTGTAAAATGAACAAATAAAGTGCAATACAGTGTTTTCAGACAGTACTTTAATTTAAGAGAGACCCAGGCCCCACGACTGAAACCTCCCCAAAACTTGCTTGGAATCTAGACACAACTCTGAAATTCACATCTGGTTCTTATCTCCACAGTGTGCCAGATCCAAATACCACAAAATCTTATTAGGTCCAAATCCAGAACCAGATTGGATTTTTTCAGCCCAGACCCATAGCAGGTGATACAATATGATGCAACTTATTTCAAAATGATAAGTAAGATTTGTTGGAAAGTGGCATTGTAGCACTCAGGAGATTCCTAATAATATTCTGGACTGTGTTTGGCCTAGAGGTTTAGAGGGGCAGGGGGCCTTCTTCTCCTGGGATTTCCATGCAGGAGCCATCCATAGTCTCCTTGGAGAATATAGGCCCTGCTGCCTACTAACACCCATGAAGCAGGGTATTGGTTTGAAGCAGGGATGTGCGAACACAGTTTGGAAGTTCAGGGTTCGGCCCAAACTCGGGGTGTTCAGCCCGTTCGCAAACACCCCAAATCTGAACTGACCCCCGACCGAACCGAGTTCGGGTTCTGAACTTGGTTCGGGTGGGGGGGCGGTTTTCCCTCCCCCCTCCAGGCTGTGTGGGTGAAAGGGGCGGCGTTGGGGAGCACCTCCCCCCCACCCTGCCCAGCCTGGGATTTTATTTTTTTAAACACAACACCCCACCCCCCTGGGATCACCCACGGCCCTACCTGGTGGTGCCGGGGCTCCGGCCCTGGGTCTGGCGGCGGGTTTTTAAAAAAATTAGTAGAGTGCGCGGAGGGGGGGGGNTTTTTAAACCCCCCCCCCCAGATCGCCCACGGGATTAACTTTGGGTACAGATCTAGAGGAAATGTAGTAAGAACTGGGAGATTTTGCACAATGGAAAATTGGAGGATTTCGTGAAGGTGATGGGGTGGGGGAATGTTGTGTAGTTACCCATGTCTCCTTTCCAGCATGCAAAATCCTTTTGTTTATAATGAGACGCTGCATCACACAGCATCCTAATGCTGCTTGCAATTTTCACTAATTATTTCCTATCCTATTCTTTTTAATGTTCCCTTTGAAGTCTGGAGACATTTGTGCTTCTTATATCCGCGCATCCAGACACTGCAACGGATACAAAACGATCACATTTTGGTTGCATTCCATTGTTTGCCTTGAAAGAAACAGAGCTCATGCTCAGATGCTCTTGAGAGAAAAAAAGGTCTTAGAGAGAACAAACCAAAAACAGATAAATCGAACTGAAAGGAAAGAAATCAAACAAAGTATTCAAAACACTTCTTTAAAAAGTTACAAAAATATGATAGCATTAATGGCACTTAAAGCTATAAGCACTTAAAATATTTCCATCCTATTTTATCATCTTACTCATGATATTTTGGAGAGTATGACTGCAAGGCATATCTAAACCCTAACCCACCAAAAGGGACATAGAGCCCTGAGATGCTAATGATGCCCTACCCCTCGTCTTAGTATTTTAGATGCTCTTATGTCTAGTCTTGATAATTCAAATTCAGCTACAGAGAATAGCAAGTTGCTGACGTCATGCAAAGGCTATAGCTTTTCTTTCTGTCTTCATAGTATTACAGCACTAAAAGTGAAGTTTCTTCAGTGATAGAAAGTGTGAATGAGAAAACTTTAAAAACAGGTGGCCCACTACTTAATGTGCCAAGCAAAAGATTATTGAGATTTTTCCCTCTTTCAAACATCATAGCATTTTAAGTCATGGTTTCTGCAGTGTTTGCAAGTTTATAATGGATATTTCCTCAAAAGGGAAAAAAGAAACTTTTTTTTTTCTCTCATTGGTTAAGATAAATGTCCACAGTGTGCTGTTTTTGTAGGATTTTTTCTTTTTTACTAAAAAAGAACAAAAAAAGAAACCACACCCTTGAATATGTCTCTGTGTTGATTTCATAACCAGCATCCAGCTGGCCCCAGGGTCCATGGACATTCTTTTTTTGGAGTTAAGAAACAATGCATCTGATTTTTAAAATGAAACAGAAAACTCTAGCTTGGATCAGGTGCCAAAACAGAAACACAGCCTTATCAAAAGTTGATAGTTCATCCACTCATTGCTCCTTTTAAGAAAAAATAAAAAATCATCAGTGGGTGTTAGAAAAAAGCTGTGACCCATTGTAAAGATACACAGACACATTTCCCCCTCCCCGAGCCCCCCTCTGGCCAAATGCTCTTTTAAGGTAGCTGCCCTTTGTCAACCATTCTGCCATGGTGGTGGCCCTCCAGTTGTATTGCCATGGTAAGTCTCTCTCCCCTTTTGCATCTCACCATGGTAATCATGTGCAGGCTGAAATTTCTGATGTTTCACTTTCTTTTGCCATTTTCTAGTGCTGTTTTTGTGATTCGTTTTGGCAGAGCAAGCTTCAGTCATTATGGCACAGTGAAGTATTTGTGAATGCTATGTGATTCAGACTGAATAAGGAGTCTGTATAAGGCACATGTCTCAAGATAGATAGATAGATAGATAGATAGATAGATATGTATATAAAAAACACTAACATCAGCTAATTAAAGTCAAGCATATTTTACATTTAATTTCTATCTTCAAGTAATGCTTTATTTTCATGTTCCCTTTCTTTGGTTTCATTGGGGATCATTCCATTCTCCATTTCTGAATGCTGCTGGATACAGTCGGTGAGGACCGCTGTGCTAGAGTTCTCAGAGTTACACATCTTCTCACTTGTCTCTTCCTTCCTCTCGTCATCCAAGGAGTAGTTTCGGAAGGTCTCATAAATTTTCCGTACATCCTCAGGGATGCTCTTTTTCAGATCTTTGTTTTTCCTTTTGGCCAACTTAGATGAAGAGCCAAACTTGTTAATAATGTTGTCCTCAGATGCCCCCTGCCCATGCTTGTTCAATTGATCTGTCCCTTTAAGGCGCAGGTTGTTAGGTTTGTTGTTGATGCTTTCCTGAGATGAAGCCTTGAAGCGTCCTGACTCCAAGGCAGCAAAGACAGAGCGCTTCTCTGGAGAGAGCATATCCAATGAGTGGGCCCTCTGGTCCAGCCCAAGGCGCCTGCGCTCCATGCTCAGAATAGTGGCTGCCCTTTGAAGTTTGTCATGAATCTCTACACTCAGCCTCCTCCGTGTCTCCCTAAACTCAGCAGTCACATTGGCTTTCCATTCAGCTGCGTGGGCTTTTATCTCGCCAACCTGTCCAGAAGAACAAAAAGAAAGAACTGAGAAAAGGGGTAACTCTCATTTAGGATCATTAAAATGTTACAATTGTATTATATGCCACATAACAATTGAGGTGGACCTGAGCTGCAAAGTCCAAATCTGGTGCCTAAACCTAATGGTTTGGCTCCATCTCTAATAATATTGTTACATCTAAACTGCTTAATGATTAAGACCATGCATGGATAACCTGTTTACGTCCTCAAATTTTGCTGTCATCAGAGAGTGTTTTATATCTGGCTCGCAATCAGGAAGAGCTGGTCACACTCTACTAACTCTTCTTGATGAAGGAGAACAATCAAGGTACCATTTGACAAAGTCTGTGCACACGTAAGGAAAACAGGCAACTCAAAGGTCCACAACAAGCAAACTCTTTTTTCATTTTTCACTTTAAAATCTTTAATAACCAAGAACGTAGCAATATGACCTGTTTATTTCACTCTCAAATATATTTATTTATTTTATTTATTTATTATAAAATTTGAATGCTGCCCTCTGCTGCTCAAAGATCTCGGGGTGGCTAACATATTAAAACAGATTAAAAACAACAGTAATACAATTTAAAAAAAACACAGTAAAACAAATTACCCCCTACCCCACCCTAATCCAACCCACCCACCCCATCTCCCTCGGGAAAGGGACGGCGGAACAGCCAGGTCTTACATTGTCTACAGAAAGAGGGGAGGTCGGTGGTCAGGACCTTCAGTGGTAGGGAGTTCCACAGCCATGGCACGGCCACAGAGAACACCCTCCGCAAGGTCAACACCTGAGAAACCTGGGGGACTTTGAGGAGGACGCCCCCTGCTGACTGCAGGGGCTGATCCAGGATCCAGCTGTCCTACTCATAGGCTAGGCCCAGGCCGTTTAGGGCTTTAAAGGTCAACACCAACACCTTGAATTGGGCCTGGAAGACTATCGGCAGCCAGTGCAGAGAGCAAAGCACCAGTGTGCTTGTGTCAGTCCGCCCCCGTTGGGAGATGAGCTACTGCATTCTGCACCAGCTGCAGTCTCCAAACCAGCACCAAGGGTAGTCCCACGTAGAGTGCGTTACAGTAGTCCAGTCTTGAGGTAATAAAAGTATGGATGATCGTGGCCGGATCCGAGTCTGAAACATACAGCTGAAGCTGACACACCAGATGTAATTGGCAAAATGCCCCCTTCACCACAGCCGCCACCTGGACATCCAGGCAGAGCTGCGGGTCCAGGAGCACCCCCAGACTCTGAACCTGAGATACCAGGGCAGGACGGACCCCATCAATGATGGGGGCCACCACTCCCCCGGCCTTCCCCACAACCATCACCTCTGTCTTGTCAGGATTCAGCTTCAGACAGCTCGCCCTCATCCAGTCCCCCACAGTTGTCAAACACTGGGTAAGCACTGAGACTGGCGGGCCTGAGTAAGATGAAAAGGAGAGATATAGCTGGGTGTCGTCAACATATTGATGACACCATACGCCAAACTCCCCCAAAGGCTGCATATACAAATTGAACAAGAGAGGGGACAAGATAGAACCCTGCGGGACTCCATACGTGAGGCCCTGGGGAGAAGATGAAAAATCACCCAGGACCACACGTTGGGTTCTCCCAGCTAGGAAAGAGCAGAACCACTCAAGAACGGTCTCACCAATCCCTGCTTGGTCCCACAGCCAAGTCACCAACAACTCATGATCAATGGTATCAAATACAGCCAAGAGATCTAACAGGATCAACAGAGTCGAACGACTCCAGTCTAACTCATGGGAGAGGTCGTCGACCAAGGCCCAAGCACAGTCTCCATGCCATATCCCGGAAAAAAGCCAGACTGCGAGGGATCAAGAAAATTAATCCAGTCCAGATGCTCCTGCAGCTCCTGGGCCACCACCCATTCAATAACCTTCCCTAAAAATGGAAGGTTAGAGACCGGCTGATAGCTGGCCAGGGCGTCAACATCCAATGATGGCTTCTTAAGCAGGGGCCGCACCACAACCTCCTTGAGACAGTCTGGCACCTTGCCCTCCCCAAGGGAGACATTGACAATCCCTGCCAGCAATGGCCCTAATGTCTCCCGGCTGGTCTTGACCAGCCAGGACAGGCATGGATCTAGTTCACAATAAGTGGCTCCAATAGTCCCAAGAGCATCCCTCACATCCAAGGGCAACACATCCTGAAATTCATCCCACAAAACAGGACAAGATGGGGCTTCTACTGCCTGTGGGTCACCTACTGCTAAAAGCGTTGCGTCAAAACTGTGGTGGATTAGAGCAATTTTATCCACAAAAAAGTCCACAAACAAAATCACAATGGGCATTCGATGACTCTAAATCCTGTCAGAGGGAGGCCGGACTGACCAGCCCCCTCACCACCCAGGAAAGCTCCACCGGGCAGGACTTAGCGGATGCAATGAGGGCAGCAAAGAAAACTTTCTTTGCTGCCCGCACTGCCATGGCATAGGTACGCAACCAGACTCTATGCTGCAATTAGTCAACTTCAGTATGCAAGTGATGCCACCATTGCTCTAACCGCTTACCGCTTCATCCGCCGCAGCTCCTCCATATACCACGGGGACCTGCATTGTCAGAGGTTCAGGAATAGATGCCTGGCAGCCACCCAGTCGATGACCTCCACCAATGCGGAATTCCAGATGGTTACGAGGTTATCAAGGGAGCGGCCATCGAGATCAGAGGAAACATCCCGTAGAGCTTTCTGGAACCTTCCAAGTTCCATAAGCCATCGGGGGCGAACCATCCTAACCGGTTCCGCACCCTTCCGGGGGCTAACATGTGCCATGATACCAGCCCAGAGGAGATAATGATCTGTCCATGACAAGGATACTGATGACACCTCCCCCACTAACGGATCTTCTGCCTCAAGGCCTGTGCAAAATATCATGTCTAAGGTATGTCCTCCAACACATGTGGGGCCCACCATTCTCTGTATACTTGTGCAAAAGTCATCAAGGTTTCCTACAACATCATCTCAAGTACTGGAAGAAACTAAGGATTCATCTAGTCTAGTGTCCTGTGTCTGAATAATAGGAGGTATTAAATCTCCATAATTCACTCAACTTTTTCATGCTACCCAAAAGGGAGACTTTCTTTTTCCCTGATGTGGATCAGTTTTGCCACCAAATGCATGAAAACTGAAAACACAGAAGAAATTTTGTGAAATCGCTTCAAGGAAATGTGTGATTTCATTCCAAGGTCCCTAACTGGTTCACTGTTATGTGCACACAAGTGCAAAATAATAACTTAACTAAGGCCCTTTTCACACAGGCCCAGGAGGAGCGGTGGTGCAGGGTGGGTGGGTGGAGGCCACAGCATGTGGGCAGTGCGTGGACAGCCCATCACATGGACGCCCACCCATCTCCATGCACAGAGGCACCTCTGTTTTCCCCAATGCCCTCATGCATGGGGGATCGGTGGAGATAGGTGGAGGTGGGTGGAGCGCGGGGCCATGCACACACACCCCATCCTCACTGGTGGTCACACGGACGCCCCCACCTCACTCACCCAGTTGCACACATGGGGGTGTGTCCATTTTTAAAGGGCCTAAAAGCCAACACAGCTATTGTTTTGTGCATATAAAATAAAATTGGATAAATAACTTATTTTTAGCTTAATATTAATAATAGATTCAGGGCACTTGATGAGTACAACATCATGGAGCACACTCCTCCAAAATGTACACCTACTTGTGTCTTTGGAGTTGCACTTGAGATGTATTTTGCCTTGGGGAACTTATCTGAATTCATAAATTATTCTCTTGCTAAACAACAGGCCTTATCTGGCAAATAAATTGTTGACTTTTTTTTGCTAATAGCCCTGCCAAGGTAGATTTTACTGAGCACAGGCAAGAGGAGGAAATTCACTGCATTTGCTATGCTTATTTCCTCCACAGATGACTTCAGTAAAGAAGGGTGGGCGTTACAGATTTGGATTAATCTGTAACTGTCTGTAATGGGCACAGCTTTTGGTAGATTTTGTTGTTTTAGTGTTTTTATCTTTTTTTAAATACAGTGCCACAGAATAAATAATTATCTCATTGTTGTTAGCTGCTCCGAGCTGCCATGGGCAGGATGGGGCGGGGTATCCTAGTGCATGTTGGTCCCCGAAAGGGTGCGGAACCAGTTAGGTTGTTTCACCCCTGACGGCTTATGGAACCAGAAAGGTTCCAGAATGCTCTAGGGGATGTTCCCTCTGACTTTGATGGCCGCTCACCTTATCACCTTGTGGAATTCTGTGTTGACGGAGACCATCGACCATGTGGCTCCCAGGCATCCACTTCCAAATCACCGACAACGCAGGTCCCCGTGGTACACGGAGGAGCTGCGGCGGATGAAGTGAGAAGGGCGGCAATTAGAGCTACCGTGGCGTCACTCTTGTACTAAAGTTGACCTATTGCAACAGAGTCTGATTATGTACCTATGCTGTGGCAGTGCAGACAGCAAAGAAAGTTTTTTTTGCTGCCCTCATTGCATCTGCTAAGTCCCATCCGGCTGAGCTTTTCTGGGTGGTGATGGGGCTGGTCAGTCTGGCGTCCCTCTGCCTGGATTCAGTTATTGAATGCGTGCTGTGACTTGTTTGTGAACTTTTTTGCATATAAAGTCACTCAAATCCACCACGGTTTTGACGCGGCACTTTCAACAGTGGGTGAGCCAGAGGCAATTGAAACCCCATCTTGTCCTGTTTAATTAGATTAATTTCCAGATATGTCGCCCTCAGATGCAGGGCATGTTCTTGGAACTGTTCGAGCAACTACTGTGAATTAGATCCATGCCCATCCTGGCTGGTTAAGGCCAGCCGGGAGACATTAGGGCCATTGCAGGTCAGAATAGTCAACACCTCGCTTAGGGAGGGCAAGGTGCCGGACCACATCAAGGAGGCGGTGATGTGGTCCTTGCTCAAAAAGTCATCGTTGGACGTTGATGCCCTGGCCAGCTATCGGCCGGTCTCTAACCTTCCGTTTTTGGGGAAGGTTATTGAACGGGTGGTGGCTCGACAGCTTCAGGAGCATCTGGACCGGGCCAATTTCCTTGAACACTCACAGTCTGGCTTCCGTCCAGGTTATGGCATGGAGACTGCATTTGTGGCCTTGGCTGACGACCTCTCCCAAGAGTTGGACCAGGGTCATTCGACCCTGTTGATTTTGTTAGATCTCTCGGCTGCATTTGAGGCCATTGATCATGAGTTGCTGGTGACTTGGCTACAGGATCAGGCAGGGTTGAGCAGGACTGTTCTTGAATGGTTCTGCTCTTTCCTAGCTGGGAGAACCCAGAGTGTGGTGCTGGGTGATTATTCATCTTCTCCCTGGGGCCTCATGTGTGGAGTCCCACAGGGTTAGGGTTTGGGTTATCCCCTCTCTTGTTCAATGTATATATGCAGCCTTTGGGGGAGGTTGTCAGAGAGTTTGGTGTAAGGTGTCATCAATATGCTGATGACACCCAACTATCTCTCTCATTTTCATCAGACCCAGGTTTGGCAGTCTCGGTGCTTACCCAGTGTGTGTCAGTTGTGGGGGACTGGATGAGGGCGAGCCACTTGAAGTTAAATCCTGACAAGATGGAGGTGATGGTTGTGGGGAAAGCCGGGGGAGTGATGGCTCCCATCATTGATGGGGTCCGTCCTCCCCTGGCATCCCAGGTCTGTAGTCTGGGGGTGCTCCTTGATCCACAGCTCCGCCTTGATGTCCAGGTGGCAGCTGTGGTGAAGGGTGCATGTTGCCAATTACATCTGGTACGTCGGCTTAGGCCGTATGTCTTGGACTCGGACCTGGCCACAATCATCCATGCTTTTATTACCTCTAGATTAGACTACTTTAACGTGCTCTATGTGGGGCTACCCTTGGTGATGGTCCAGAGACTGTAGCTGGTGCAGAATGAGATGGCCCGTCTTCTGAAGGGGACGGGCCGACATGAGCACATTACTCCTGTGCCCGTTCTCTGCACTGGATGCCGATAGTCTTCCAGGTTCAATTCAAGGTGTTGGAGCTGACCTTTAAAGTTCTAAACAGCCTGGGCCCCACCTACGTGCAGGACCGCCTCACCCTCCAGATCTTGGATCGGTCTCTGCGGTCAGCCAGGGGTGCCCTCCGTGCGGTCCCCCGGGTGTTGACCAGGAGGAGGGCGTTCGCGGTGGCTGCACTGCAGCTGCACCATGGTGTTTTTAATGGATTTTATTATATGTTTTAAAATATTGTTAGCTGCCCCAAGATGCTTGTAGCAGGAGGGGGCATACAAATGCAATTATAAATAAATAAATAAATAAATAAAATAATCCATACTGAACCATAACACGCCCTACAAGTTATGGATCCGGATTTTTGCAGAGTGGTACTTTCCAGCTTCAGAGGGCTTCATTGAAGTGCCACTGCTGCTGTGGGGGCTCTGGCAAGCTCCCTTGCTGCAGCGCACTCCCTGATCCCTCCAAGTAGGCAATTCTGTTCTGGATTGCGCATGTACAAAATAGCTGCCACCCTTAACAAAAATGGCGATGATGCATGTACAAAATAGCCACTACCCTTTTCCAAAATGGCGATGACATAATCCAACATGCTCTTCAATGAAGCCCTCCAAGGCTGGTAAGTACCACTCTGGGGCTTCAGGGAATGGGTGTAGGAGGAGGTTGGACCCACTGTTGCAGGGCTAGGAATGGAAGTATGGATTGGTTTTCCATTTATTTCAATGGGAACATTTTTCATGGACTTCAATGAGAAAAACCAAATCTGTAAACTCGAATCTGTAATTAATCCAAATTTTTAATCCAAATCTATAATTAATCCAATTCTGAAAAAGACCTGAATTGACTTCAGTGAGAAAAATTGAATCTGTAAGTTCAAATCTGTAATTAATCCAAATTTTTTAACCCAAATCCATAATTAATTGAAATCCCATCCCACTAGTATGGTTCTACTCTTCCCTCTGACTTCAGAAGAGCAGCATTTTTGTTTGGAATTAAGAAAAACTGAAACTTGCTGCTGTTGCCACAAAGAGCAGTTGCTGTAGGTCATTCTTGTTTACTTTTAACAATAATATTTTCACTGTCATTGTCACTGTACTTGTGGTAGAGATGGGTCTGAACTCAAAGTCTGAAACAAACTATTCTCCCAGAATTTGATTCTGAATTTAGAATCCAATCCCAGATTTTACCTGGGCTCCAGCTTTCTAAAAAATGGGGTTAAAATAATGTAAACACTTCCCCACTCTCTGGAGGCTATAGCAGAATTGTGGCATCTTGATTTTGAGGATAATTCCCATTTCTAATGTTAGGTGTGAGTTCTCTTGCTTTTCCATAATGTTAGCACTATCAGACAAATAGAACACTCTGATTCCGTCCCTGCTTTACTTCCTCTTTCACTAAGGCTCCAATCTTTAAAACACTATCCTCACACAGGCCCAAATCAAAACACAAAGTCAGGTGCCTAGAAGACTAGGGCCACAGTCTGAAAAACACTGCAGAATAGTCCCACTGAAGCCTTATGGCAAGAGCGGGGAACCCCAGGCCCCAGGGCCAAATGCAGTTCACGGCTTGTTTTTATATGGCCCCTTTCCATTTCCTGGATCTGGCCCCAAGATTCAGTTCCTACCCCCAAGTACTGAAAATCTGAGTTCAGGGTAAGGGAGCAGAAATGAGGGCATGCAAGGATAGGAGCAGATGCATGGCATAGAATCATGATCTGGACCCTCCTGTTCCAGAGCACCCCCTTAAGCATGCAGCCTTCAGAGTTTGTACTAATTTTTCAAAGTGGTCCTAGGAGGGAAAATGTTCCTCACCCCTGCCCTATGGGATCAGTCAGGATAATTTAGCACTACTTCAAATAAGGAACCACTCTTCTTGGGCCTGCGCTGGCCAGACATATACAAAGATCCTCTTTTACCAATCAGTTACCAATCATACCTCTTCTTTTGTCTTCTTAGATATAACTCGTAGCCAGTCTCCAATCATACTGAGGACAGCAGCAAAGTAGGCAAGACCAACGAGGATCCAAAACCACACTAAGGGCTTGTACCACTTCCGATACTGGATTTTTGAATTTCCCCCTGAAAGAAGCAAACATTGGGCAATTCATGCTTAGGAAATAGGTGATGGCAAAGACATTCCCCCAGACGTCATCAGCATCTTGCTTCAGTACTCCCAAATGACTAACATGTTTCTGAAGTTAGTGTCCCATTGTTTCTTCTTAAGTTAAGATTTTACCAAAGAGACAATGCAGTGACTCCCTAACACTCTGAACAAAAGAACCCCTGCCAACCCTTAACATTTCTTGTAGCTGCTTAGAGATGGATGCAACACTGGCAAAGTCCTCTTTGCTGAATTGACAGCTGGTTCTGTAGACCAGCTGCCAAACATTTACTGAGACCTCACAAATCGGCAGTGGTCTGCAGACTAGTTTGGGAGCCATTGGTTTAATGTGCCGTTGCCAGTGTTATGGATCTGGCTAGTATATGCAGTAGCTATTTTTCTTTACATAAAAATGTTTCTGAAGCTTTAACCTGATCCCCAGTTTCCATATATTCCTAATGTAACAATTAAAGCTAGCATCTCACAGTGACAAAATTCTAAATTCTAATTCATATTCCCATTTTGATGCTATCATTTAGGCCCTGATACACAGTCCCCACACACGCACTGCGTGTACTGCACGACAAAAGGTCTTGCATCTCTTCTGGCAGATGAGGAGTCTCAGGTTTAGATGGATCTCCAAAGGGAGGGAGTTCCATAATTGTGGGACAGCCAGCAAGAGCACCGGTCTGCAAGCCCTTGTTGTGAAAAATTCATGGGCAGATGGTGCCCACAAGAGGACACTCCTGGCCAACCTCAGAGGTTGCAATGGAACAGAAGAGAAGAGGCGATATTTCAGATATCTGGGGCCCAAAACATTTAGGGCTTTATAGGTCAAAACCAGCACCCTAAATTGTGCCCAGAATGCTATTAGCAGCCAGTCCAGACTCCGGAGCACTGGTGTAATGTGATCCCGGCAACCCAACCCCGATAGAAAACAGATCGCCGTGTTCTGCACCAACTACAACTTCTTTCAAACAGGTGGCTTTTACATGGATGGTCCCACCCACCACTCTGTGTTTGGGCGGGTGTGCGGTGGGGGGGCCGTCCGTGTAAACGGACCGGCGGTGGGTGGGGGGACGGGTGTGCGCCCATGTGAACACCATAGGTGGTGAGTGTTTGTGCATACGTGCTCCCGGCACACACACGCCTCCACCCTCACCCACCCACCGGGTCCTCCAGAAAACTGAAGGAGGCCCCATCTGTGGAGATGGATGGAGGTGGGGGGGTGTCCGTGTAAAGGGACACCCACCCACCTCTACCCACTGCAGCTGAACACCCATTCCCCACCCCCATCCATGTAAAAACATCTACAGTCATGAAAGGCAACCCACATTGAGCACATTGCAGTAGTCTAGCTTTGAGGTCACGGAGGCATGGATGACAGTGGGCAAATCCAAATCAGATAATAACTGGGCAATCTAGGCACAGTAGTGGATCCAAGAGCATCATCACAAGGCAGAGAACCTGAGTGACCAAATGAGGCCAGACCCCATTAACAACAGGGGTTCCTATGTCCCCCAGGTCACAAGGCCAGCCAACTATCATCACTCCAATCTTGTCTTGATTCAACTTCAGTTGGCTGACCTGCATCCAGTTCCAAACAGCTGCCAGGCACTGGGTAAGCACCAAGACTGCAGGACCTGGATCAGATGAAAAAGTGAGAGAGATTTGGGTGTCATCAGCAGATGGCACTTCAATCCCAATTTTCTTACAATCTCTCCCAGAGGCCTCAGATACACATTTAACAGGAGTGAGGGCAAGGAACCCTACTGGATCCCACAAAAGAGCTCCCGAGGAGATGATGAGACTTCACCCATCACCACCCTCTGGTTCTCCCAGTCAGGAATGAATGGAACCACTCAAGAGCAGTTCCACAAACCCCACCCCCGGATATGCTCCAGTGGCAGTGGGTGTAAACAGAGGCTGCCACTGTCATGGACCACAGCCCATCCATGTGGTTCCCCTGTACCATAGAGCTGTGGGTGGATCACCAACTGCTCTTGGCTGTCGCCCGCAGTTCTATAGCCATGGTCAGATCAAGGTCCGGCCAGAAGCAGAGCTGCAGCAGCCCATCTGTGAATATATGGACTGCTGCTCTGCCCCCGGCAGGTGCTCCAGGTTAAAGTGGCCCACTCTGTTTGCAGTGCTCCAGAACGTTCCACAGCACCGTGAGCAGAGCTGGCCTGGAGCAGGCAGCGTCTACTCAGCTCCTGTTCGGCCTCACCCTAGGGTGGCCTGCCTTTACACGGACAGGTCACCCGGGGGTGGGACAGGGCAGGAGTAGAGCAGGTATCCATCTAAAGACACCCACTTGGTAATAGACTTTGGCCCACTGTGGTCCAGGACCCACCAGAACATCTGTTTACATGCCATACGATGTTAGCCAGGGATTGTCCCTGGGATGGGTAGGCAGCTAGCCCGGGCTGCATTCTTGAAAAATCTCTGAGGATGCAGTCCAGGCTAAGGGCCGCCCATTTGGGCTAGCATGCATGTCCAGTCCCGCCATACCCTCCTCAGGCCAGGAGCCATCATGGCTGTCAGTCATGGTGGGGGAGGGGGAGCAGGCCACTGGGGGCAGGGGAGGGCCAGCCGCCCACACATTTATTTAGCTCCCCGCCTTACCTGGACTGTGCAGGTGAGGGGACAGCTCTCCAGCTCAGGCACTTTAGTTTGGTGCCCCTCCCAGTCCCAAGCCATGTTGGCTGCGATTTCCCACCCTGGGCCAAGCCGGGGAGCCCACATGTCTGGTTTTACCCACTGCTGTTATAACTGCTACTAAGCCTGCTACCATTTTTAAAAGAAAAAACAAAATTGAACTGTCTAATTCTGAGTGGGTCCCTGCTCCCACTACACTGGACTGGCATTGGGGGAAAAGGCGAGAGCCTCCTATACCAGTCCTTGATGCATATTCCTCAAGGATACATTTGAGACTCTCTCGGTCCTTCTTCCCCCTCCACCCCCACAGCTTCGCAGCATGCCAGCTAAACCCAAGCCAAAAGTGTGCTTTTCAAATCCAAAAATTGAATGGCACTATTTTGGCTCTTCTTCAATTCCAAATGTGCACAGCCATAACTCAAATTAATTACATTTCTTTCTATTTTGATAATTTGATCTGAACAAGATTTTACTCCATTCTAGACATGGAGTCAATCTGCAATGGCACCTCTGTACCTTCTACAAAGTCAGAGCCTGTTTATTTCTCGTGGCATGTTCTCACAATCATCTCTTCTGGACTAAAAGCTCATAGCCATTAAACACACTTTAATAACCACCCTCTTGTTCTCACAATCAGGGACCAGGTGCTTAAAGCATGGTTTAATGGGAGATTTGTATGAGGGAGGGTGTGTTCACACCACCTTCCTCAGCCAGTGTTACATATTCCTGAATAGCTAACACTACGCTTCTGATTAATAGTACAAATCACCACTTTATTCACACTTTAAACACCCTGATGATGAGAACAAAAGGGTGGTTAAAGCATGCTCGTGGGTTGCTAATTTGGAGTGGCTGATTGTGATAATATAACCCAGAGCTCATCAGAAGAGTTGGTGAAATATATATATTATATTATTATTATTATTATTATTTTATTATTAGCATTTATATAGCGCCAGTGATGTACCTGGCGCTTTACAAAAAAAACAAGATAGACACGGTCCGTGCCCGAGAGCTTACAATATATTTATATATATATGGGTTATATTATCGCAATCAGCCACTCCAAATTAGCATATATAAATAATACTGACTGAGAAAGCTTGTGAGAAAACACCCATGCTATCTGTTTGAGACCATTCTAGATATCAGAGCCAACAGAAACTGTGGGTCTGCTTCAGATGTTTCTTATTATTGTCTCTGAGACCCAGGGTTTTCATAGGAGGCTATTTCTACTGTATACTTACTTTCAGTTTTATCTCTGAACAGCTTTAATCCTGACACAGCATCTGACTTTCCTGGCTGGCATTTTGGCCAACAATTAGTATATCTTGATGTATTTTAGAAGCTCCGCTTTCCTGTTGCATATTTACCTGGCTATTGCTACAATCACAATATAGTATCTCAAACAGCAAGTGCATGTTTTTCCCTTGAGCTTTTCCAGACTGCTAGCCATTTGATACATTCTAATGAAGCCTTAAAATGATTTTTACCCAGTCTGGACATGGGTGTACTTACAATGATTGAACACTCCCATGAAAGCCCAAGCATTCAAAGATTGGCAGGGACCCAAATATTGTTTTTGATTCTAATTTCTCTTCATACACAGTTATGAACTGATTTGCTTTTCCTGTCCTCCACTATGTGACTACAGGGGAGGTGAGCTGGCCGTTGCTAGGGTACAATGAGCCCATTCTCATCAGACATCTCCCAGTGGAAGGCATTGCAAAGCAGATTAACGTAGTTTCTTGCATGGAGAAAGCAGGCATTGGACGTCTGTGCATTGACACTTTTCTCAGGCTACCTAATTTGCTGTTCTTCTGTATCCATTCTCCCTTCCCTTTCCACTGTATCCAGCAACAACAACAAAAATGTCCCTGTTTAACAATGAATGGGGTTAGGTCACAAATGGGGTGAATCAGTATCAGTCCATTGATCCACTCCTATGTGGTAGGAAATGATCCCCATTTTATGGAGGCAAAAACTAAGCAGAGAGCGAGATCATGACTCCTGGATCAAAGCAGAGCTGAAGAAGATAGTGAGTTTACTACTTGGGGGCACCCACCCCGACCTGCAGGCATCCCTTCAGGGTGTAAAATAGTAGTAAATAGGCCTCCCTCCCCCACTTACTGGGAGAAGGGGGCTGCCAGCAGTGACAAGGTGGTGGCAATGGTGGCAAAGCAGTGCCCTCAATCAGGGGACGAGAGGCCCTTTGAGGCAGCCTTGGGCCTAGGCCAGCCAGCCAGTGCCTACATAGGGTGATCTTCTACTTGTTCTGTGCATGTTCTGCTGACCATCTGGCCTAGGCCCCAAGGCTGCCCAAGATGGCTTCCAGTCTGCAGATCACTACTGTCACTATTGCCATGACCCTCCCCTTCCAAGGAGTAAGCAAAATGGTACCATATCAGTATCATGTGGAGGACTTTGTAATACCCAACCAATCTGATGGGTTTGCCCATTTTACTGGGTGTCCATTTCACCTCTAGCTCAAAGTCAGTGATTAAGTCCCATTAATTTAGTTGCTGTATTACACCCAGAGGCATTAAGTAACTTTATATATCATAGAAGCTTCTTAGCTTCTGGATGCCATTAGCTCTAGCAAAATGCTATTTCTGGAATGCTGCATGAGCTTAGATTTTGTTCATCTTCAAAGCATGGCAAGAATTAATTTTAAAGATCTTAAAGCTTATATAGTATAAACTTCTACCTAGTTAGGAACACATATTTTTAAGAGTGAAATTTCCTTTTGAAATGGTAAGGAAGGGAATTCGGTTCTACAAACCCAGAACCATTTTTTCAAAACGCCCCCGTTTTACACAAAAAACAAACCTGAGTGGATTCTTCCATCCTTTCTACTTAACATTGAAATGCTTATTAATATATATCATTTACTAAGTACTTTAAATATACAAATCACTCTCCAGTCCTTATCTTGTCAATCCTCACAATGTTTCTGGTAAGCAGGTCAGTATTATTCCAAATTTACAGATGGGAAATTGGGGTTGATTGATAGTGATTTACCGAAGGTTCCCCAAGCGAGTCTTTAACCAAGCCAAAATTTGAACCTGGATTTCCTAGCTCTGTTGGACCACACCACTTCTCAATATAGAGCACCAGAGAATTCAAATCTGGACCTGAACCTTCCCAAACTTCAGGATAGTTCGGGCCCATCTCTACAGATAATCATCTTTTCCTGAACAAATAAAATAGGTCAGAAGATAACAATGAAACCACATAGTCTGACCTACTGTATAATAAAGACCAATTGAACCCTCCAGATATTGCTACACAAGCCACCTTGCTTGGCAAAAGCATATCTTTTAGAAGGGTATCTAGTCTAGATTTGAAGTCTGCAAGTAATGGAGACTCCTCTCTTAGCAGTCTGTTCCAATAGAATCATCGGGTGGAAACAGAAGTGACCATGCTGCTTCAGCAACCTAGCCCAGGTCAGGACAGGAAACCGTGGCGGACATGGTCAAACCACTCACCAGATGTTCCCACCAGAAAGGGTGGGGAGATGCAAGAACTTGAAGCTGACTGGCCCCGCAATGTACCCAGGAACCCACCCTGCTGCCATGGCAACCAAGGATGGCTTCCATGACCGTCGGCCATGGTGGGCCCAATCCAGACCGGGCCACAGCCTGCTTTGTCCCAATCAGGCAGAGCCTAGCCTGGGCTGTGACCTGGAGCTAATCTGGGAGGTCAGATCCTGGGCTAGCTCGTGACACAGCCCAGGGCAGTCCCAGGACAACATCTGGCAGGCCCTCAACAGACGTGCCAGTGGTTCACAGGGCAAAGTGTTGAAACACGGGTCACAGCAGGCCACCATCTTGTTTGTTTTTACCCATAGTCATTTACTCACACTGTTAAAACATTTATGCCTAATTTCTGATTTGAATTTGAGTTTTGAAAAGGGGTTGGAGGGACACCTTTGTGAATGAATTGGTCCCAAACTAGCTGAATTTGACTTTTGTTAACCTACCTAAATTCAAGTCTGATGTTATAAGGAGTAAAGGTATACTTGCATAATGCATTTCATTTCCATGCACATAATGAGTGCAGAACATGCACTACTGGAAAAACATATTCTGCTCTGTTTCTAAACACCTTCTTTTCAGCAGACCTCATGAGTGAAAGATATTTTCCCATTTCCTTGACTGCCAATCTCAGCACATCCCCTTGTTGGTAGCTGACTAGAAAAGTTATTGATGGCATCTCTTAGTACTGTACTCATTTCAAAAAGTACATAGCACCCACACAGCACTCAAATGCAAACTCTACTAGTCCTTTACTTCTACGGTTAGCTTTCTGTAACAGATAGCTGCAAAGTCAAAACCTTCTTTCAAGGTTAGAGTGTAAAACTCCTCAACCTAGTGAACATGGTGCCCAGTGACAGAAGTTACCAGTTGTGTTGGGCAGTATCGGGACTCTCCCCTACCCGGTCATCCAGGGGCACCATGTTGGAGGTCCCTCGGGTTTCCCGGGGGGCCACGCAGGATAGGGTGTTCTCGGTGGCTGCGCCGCACCTTTAGAATTCCCTCCCTGTGGGGGCTCATCTGGCCCCTAACCTCCCAAAGGAATTGAAAGACCTGGCTGTTTCATCAGGCGTTTGGCGAGGGAGAGGAGTGATGGGTGGGATGTGGGTGGGGGATTGGGTGGGGTTTCTTTATGTTTTTATTATTATCCTATTGGGGGATATATTTTAATTGCTGTAGTATATTGTATTTAATATGGATATTTATTATTGTTGTTAGCCAGCCCGGGCTGCTTGTGCAGAAGGGGCGGGATAAAAAATCTGTAAAAATAAAATAAAATAAATAAATAAATAAATACCCTGGACCCCAAGTACAGCCCCATCAGCCCAGGGTCTCCTGTCCCTCTACTCATCTTAGGAAAAACCACGCAGCAGGGCAACAGCCTCGCCGCTCTCTCGGACTCCAGCATGGGGCAGCCATGTGAGAAATTGGGGAGTTAGTCCAGGGAACCAAACAGGGGCTAGAATAAGCCGATAAGGGCCATAAATGGAGGAAGATGACAAGCTGCCCATTGCCCCACTGGTGGCATGGGCCTGTGGGAGCAGTAAGGGCCACGCCCCTTTCCTCTTGCTTAAGTCAGCTCCCTGCAGCTGTTCCTAACTAGGCATTTCTCTCGCTCTCCCTCTAATACTATAAAAGCTACCAGCCCAGACTGCTCTGGGATAGTTTTCTTCATTTGTAGATCTGAACCTATCTTCTAAGTTACTGATCCCATGCCAGGGTATGGTTATCCTTCTTCCTGAACCCCTGTTGTTTGCTTCTCCTTCCTGAACCTCTGTTGTACAGCTCTGTTGTACTGCTCTTGCTCTGGAGCTTCTGCTATTCTTCTCTCAGGCTCTGTGCCTACCTCCTATCTCTCCCCCCGCCCCCCCAATAGCTTGGATCTAGTGTTTCCTGGGTGCAATCTCCTGCTCCTTATTCCCCTTTCCAGCTTGGCCTGGGTGCAATCCTCCTCACCCTTTGCATGTAGTGCATTCTGTTCTGTTGCAGACCTCTGGATTCTCCAGACTCCTGCTTGCTTCCTTGTAGTTCCTGTTCCCTTCCTGGTGCTTGATTAGTGCTCTTGGTCCATTCCATTCCTCTTCTGACCTTTCCCTGTGCTCCTATTATTTCCCCCTACTCTATCCCCTTTCCTTGTCCTCATGTTTCCCTCTACTCTTTCTAACCTCCACAATGAGCTGTAGTCCCTCAGTCTAGGTGGGCTTTATCCTCCATACAGAAGGCAGCTGCGAGGTTTTCCTATTTCCCTTCCTCCCACCCTAACAGGCAGCATAGCTTGCAAGTGCTCCAGGATGGCCATCCAAAATGAAAGTTTCAACACTGTATCACCTACGCTGCTTGCTTTACCTATTAGAGTCTTTATCAGCCTGATGCAAAAAGCATGAATACAATTGAAGTCCTGAACTCAATAGGAAATTCATTTTACTCATGTATAATTCATAGCATGATAAAGGACAATAACAGCTTCCAAGATAGATACTCCCTTCACTTACACTGCTGGGAGCTTATGCTTTCTGGATGGCTAGGCACCTGGCTTTTAAATGAGCTTGTACTCCTACATGTTGTTGTCATTTGCACAGCGATGCACACAAAGACATTTGGAATCATTTTCTCTGTAATACAAGATATTTTAAAAACCTGCTCTCGGCTTCAGAAGAATACCCAGGTGATCAAAGCACTGAGACGCTGTGCCGCCACACTGATGGAGATACTTAAATTCCCAAATTGCTCACCTGCCACAAAATCACCAAAGCCAACTGTGGTCAGAGTGACAACCACAAAGTATATGGACTCCAGAGCTGTCCATCCTTCAATGTGTTTGAAAATGACTGCTGGGATGGTGACAAAAACGATACAGCCTGCCAGGATGAACAGGATGGTAGAGATCACCCGAATCTTCGTTTGACTTACTTGTTTTTTCTAGAAAAGAGAAACAGCAGAGAAGAAAAGGATTTCAATGTTTATTTTGGGAACATCTCCTGCTATTGATTTTGCTACTCTGTGCTGTAACATCTTTAGAGTAGGATGAAATATTTTGCATGAAAAAAGCTGGAGAAAATATGTCAAATAATTCAATTTCTTTCTTAAAACTTTCCATCTTTTTTTAATTTTACAAAACCAAAAATATTTAGTGGGGCTGATCCCATGCTCTGCAGTAGGGGTGGGACACCAGACAGAATACCGGTTACCGGTTTTACTGGTTACCGGTTCTCAAAAAAACGGATTCCTGGATTACACCCGGTATACCAGTACCGGATTTATTCCATTGATTTCAATGGGGAACTGTCCCCATTGAAATCAATCTCTCACTGGGAGGAGGTGGCCCCACCAATCCAATATCTGCGAGCATTACTGCTCCGGGCAGCGGCAGTCCAGCTCGGGTGGCTTCAGCACTGGCTGTGGCTGCCGGCTTCAGCACTACTAGGCCTTCC
>QEPC01003616.1:277590-318904 GCA_003113815.1 Sphenodon punctatus | reverse complement strand
GCTTCAGTGCTACTAGGGCTTCCGGTGAACTTCCGGGTTTCACCGGAAGGCCTAGTAGCACCGAAGCCGGCAGCCACAGCCAGTGCTGAAGCCGCCGGAGTCGGACCGCTGCCGCCGCTGCCGCCCGGTATGCAAGGTAGGCGATCCCTGGGGTGGGGGGTGTTAAACCACCCCCCGCCCCAGGGATCAGTACAGTACCGGTACTTACCTGCTGGTGCTGGATGCTGGTGCTGGCTCTGGGTCGCCGGCGGCCCGGAAGCAGCCCAGAGTCCGGGACTTAGGGGAATTTGTTGTTGTTGTTTAAATCCAGGCTGGGCAGGGTGAGTGGGGGGTGTCCCCCCTTCCACCCACGCAGCCTGGACTCAGGGAGGGAAAGTGTTGGGGGGGGTTGTTGTTTTTTTTACATTGCGGTCATTCATTTGAATGGCCGCAATGTAACAAATCCGGTCTGGGGGAGAATCCGGAAAACGGGCCGGATTACCAGGTTAATCCGATACTGCTGGTACACCAAAATACCAGCAGTATCGGATACCGGATGATCCGGTAGTCCCGCCCCTACTCTGCAGAGTGCCGTGCAGAGGATGCGCAGCGTGTGAGCACAGATGCACATGCAGAACACGTGCACCCCGGCACAGGACCTATGGCACCCATGCAAACCATACAGTTGTGCAGGTATGCATGCAGGGCATGGGATTGGCCCTCCAATGTCTTATAACCAATAGTTTTCTGTTTATCGTAAAAGTGAGTTCTCCAAATCTTGTAGCAACAGAATGTGAGGCCTAGAATTGCTCATATGCAGGTTCTGTACCCAAAAATGAACTGGAAGCAAGTACACAAATGTGCACTGCTCAGAACCAAGCATAATCTGGCCTAAAAGCCAGAAGGGCAAAGAAAGCCCATTTTGACAACAACTGCAGTGGGGAGCAGTCCGTGTGTGTGCCGCTGCAGGGACTGTGGGGGGGGGGGCAGGAGGCTTCAGATGGGCATACACTCATTTCTACCCACCTCCAAGCACACAGCAACCCAGTTTTTCTGGTTGCTCTGTGCATGGAGATGGGTTGAGATGAGGGTCGCAGGAGTGCACACCCACCCACCACTTTTACATGGGTGCTCCCCCACGTGTCCACTGAGTGGACACGTGGGGGAGAATCTCGTGTAAAAATGGTCAAAGTGTTGGTGGCTGTAAATTCAATATCAGCTTCACAGCTGTAATCTTAATTCTTTCTCTTCAAGATAATATAACTAAAGACCAACAGGCCAAGATTCTGATTTTGGCAACACTAAAGCCAATCTGGAGTAATTGTATAAGACTTCAGTGGAGTTATTGCCCATTTACCATGGTGTAAATAAAATCAGAATGTAGTACAATTTCCCCAACATCGTCTATTCCAGCTGAATTTAAACTTCTGTTTAAATTCCATGTTTTTCTCCCGGCTAGGGAATGGGAAGGTCAGACTGTATATTACATGTTTTAAAATTAGTTCTCCAAACCAGGAATATGCCTTTACCCAGAGCTGAGATCTCATTTCAGATTAGATCACCTAGAAAGGAAATAAGGGTTTCAGATGCTCTCTGTACAATATCCCTCAGGGATGCTGACTGTGAACTGGGCACTTAGCAATCTAACCAGCCAGTGAACAGCCCTGTTGCACTTCGTGGGAGACGCTGAAACTGCATTTCTTTGGAAGCTGTGAAGCTGAAACTTAAAAGGTCACTTGAATGTGAGACGTCGCAGTGAACGTGAAGGTAACAACTTGAGAAAACATCACGTTTCAAAAGCACAATTTGATTCCAATACTCTATGATATCATTCCCCATAGTTATTGTTCTGTCTCTGTTTGTCATAGAAAGAACAATGAGAGAAGAAGGAATATAATGTGACAAACAAGACTAATCAAATGGAAGACATGAAACATTATTTAAGACCGTTTTCACACGGATGCCCCTCCCCCCTTGCACATGTGTGCAGAGCAGACGGGCAGTGGGGGGGCATGCGCGTTCCTGCACTCCACCCATCTCCACCCAACGCACACCCACAGAGCAATTTGCCAGAACGACAGTTGCTCCATGGGTGGAGATGGGTGTGCACCCATGGGAACAGCCACCCACACCCTGCACACCCACTACCACCATCTCCATCCATCCCCCCACCCACTGTGGCCCATGTGAAAACAGCTTAAGTATAAAGCATATAAGGAACGCTGGAATATTCAAACTGACTCCTGACTTTTCAGGCTTTCTTTCTATTTCTTGGGGTTGTATTGATTTGGGAAACTTTGTTAAGCACAATAAAATGTGATAGATCTCCACAAGGAAGAGTTTTAGATGATACCAGTTCAGTATGAGGATTCTGCATTCTAGTGCCCTGTATCAAAGAGCAGTCATGGACCTAACGTGCTTAGATTTAGAAATGAGATGGATCATCTTGGAAGTTAGAGATGATGCCAAAGGATGTGAAGGGGTAGTGGACACTCCACCAACAAAAAAATGTTTCCTGCTACCCCTTTCTCTACTCTACCCACAGGAGAAGTAGAATAGTTTCATACTAAATGTAGCAAAATCTTTGCTCCCTGGTAATGGTCTTTGCCACCCAAACTAATTATTCTAATATTGCCCCTGCTGGAAGTTAAATGCTGCAAGAGGGTTAATGCACAAGTCTTTTACACCATAGGTTCAAATCTTGTCACATTCATTAACATGCATTTTATTTCCATCATGGCTACTAAGCTCTCCATGGTTCAGGTTCCTCCTATGCAAAATGGAAGTAACAATATTTCCAGACCTAATGGGAGGATGAAGGTGGGTGAGCAAATGAAGGCTAATGTGCGCCCACGTGTCAATGTCCCGTCATTTAGGTTGTATGCAGCATCACCTGCGAACAAGTCCACAAGCACCATAGAGCTGCGGGCAAAAGGTCTAGAGCATTCTGATAAGCAATCACTTCCAGACCCTCTTGCTACTTGCGCTCTCACTGGTGTGCATGTAACGTCCACCTTAAAAGCCCACCACACCATTTTGAAATATGCATTCTTCCACCTCATTGTGGTTAGCAGTATATGCCTGATGCTTGCTGTTTCCCAGCTTCTCCATTCTCAGAAACAACTTGCAGAGGATTGCCATCACCAGGGCCATGGCTAATACTGACAACCAGGCAACAACCAGCACCTCTACCATGCAATCACAGTCCCTTTCTGCCTAACAGTCCACCCACCAATGCTGCATGCCCTGGACCAAAGAAGAGACAACAGCCTTCATCACTCTATGGAGGGAGCAGAAGGTCCAATATGCCCTGGTGATGTGCTACTGGAACCAGGCGGTGTTCTAGGAGATCTCGGTCCAAATGGCGCAGCAGGCTTACACCCGGGACATGAACCCATGCCGCCAGTAGGCCAAGAACTTGAGGGGCAGGTACAAGGAGATATAGACAAGAACTTTGCCTCCGGCCACAAGTGTCAGGCCCTGTCCTGGAACCCCCACCATCTAGGCTGCTGGAGTGGTGTCTGGGCTGTTGACGCCACCATTTCACCACCACCTCACCACTTCCTGGGACGTGTCCATGTGCTCCTGCATATCTCCTCTTCCCCCTTCCTTGACCACACCCTACCTCCTGTGTAGCTTACTTAGCCATGCCTGCTGGTTCCTGATTGGCTCCCAGTTCCCCTAAAGATATTATGGGAACAGCTGGAAACCAGTGGAACTCACTTCCGTCTTCCTGCCCATCCTGATCTAGCCGCCAAGTGCTGGCAGATATAAACCCAGGCATGAGCCTCCGTGGCGGGGTGGGGGAATAGCAGGCGCTGGACTACCTCCCATAGTCATAATAGCTTGGAAGAAAGAAGCAGCTGGTGTGGCTCCTTGTTCCTTTGGTTCACCGCAGCTGAGAGTCATGACAGGGGGTGGGATACTGAGAAGGGTGCGGGGGGGGGGGGAGAATACCTGCCTGTGTGTTAGGCTTGTCACGCTAAACCTGTAAGTGAAGCCGGCTGCCCAAACACACAGGAAATACATGCAGGAGGCTGCCCATTTATTAGGCTCTATATCCTAAACATGTGAGTGGGGGCTTCACAGACAAACCCAGACTCCAGGGGCTTTCATCTTGTTTCTGTGGGGATGGAGGCTGTGGAGAGAGGTTAGGTTTAAGCAATGTTTGTTAATGATCCTTGGATGAAAAATACTTCAGGAAAGCTAAGTACTGTTAGTATTGAATTGGAAATAAACCAGAGTATGGCATCTCTCAGTCTACTCCCTAAGTGGCTACAACAACGTGCATTTCCAGTATAATTGGGAGAGCAACCTTTGCATGCATTAGGCCCCTAACTGGAAGATGTGGGATGCTGTTAATGAGTACCAAGAAGCATTTGGAGTAAGTGCTTCTTCCAGCCAGACTTAAACTTCCCCCGTTTCATGTACAATGAATTTAGGTAAAGGTTTGTATAAGAGAAGAAATGTGAATGATCATTAATTGCAAGTCAATGTACACCACCAGCCTAACTGGAGAGTCTTCAGCCTTGCACCTTACACAGTTATTTACTCTGCAGTGAGCAAAGACTAATAGAATAGCAGCTGCGCACACACATTGCACTCATGTAAATGCTTCCACAAGATGCAGGGAAAAAATGGGTGAACTCACACATAATTCTGCTAAACTCCGATGTCTGCAATGTCCCAGAAGCTGTATAATCAGACCCAGATGATCCCCGGATCACTGTTGCATGTGAGTGAGGCACTCTGATTTCCAGCCCTGCTTTAAACTCTGATCTGATGTTTAGATATGATCAGTTCATTATAGATGATCCTGAAGGTGAAATACATTCTTGCCAAAATTCATGTAAAATGGATGGAATACCAAAATGTTACATCCAAAAATGCATTTAAAAGTAAATGGCTTATAACATCAGGACCCTTTATCCAATATTTCTTCAATTTGGCAGAGATAGTAATCTTGGGAAGGGGTATAAAGCCTCCAAGTTTCATTCATATTGGATGGAAGATGAAGCAGTTGCAGCCAGGAATGTGTACGCAGCTTTTCATAAAATAACAAATTTCAACTGCTTATACAATCAGTCATCTTTATCCAATCTTTCTGGAATTCTGTGTACCTAATGCCCTCTACTTGGGGTACAATCTACACAGATTTCATCCAATTCGAATAAGAACAAAAAGGTTATAGCCAAAAGTGTGGTTTTCAGAGTTTGCCTATTAAGGCCACTTTTTCACGGATGCCACCCACCCATGAACACCGGAAACACCCATCAGATGGGTGGGAGAGCATCCGTGTAAATGTCCATGAGTGGGTGGGGGCATGTGCACGACCCACTCACCAACACCCGTCGACACCCATGGAGCAGCCGCGAGGGAGCCGGTACCCTCTGTGGATGGAGATGGGTGTTCAACACCCAAGTGTCCGTGTAAAAGTGAAAACACCCACACCCACGCAGACAGGACCGGTGGAGCCCCACTGCGCCGGCGCCACGGGGCATGCACACGCCACCATGCAGACACGCCCACTGGGGGGACACCGGATGTCCAGCCGAGAGCCTGTAAAGGAGGGCGGAACCATGGCACACGTGCGGAGGTAACAGCGGCTTGCCTGCTGATGGAATTACCCGGGTTCGGCCTTGCCCTGCTGTCTGGGGGTCCCCCTGTTGCTGGCCTGTACACCAGCACCCTCCTGCATGCTCGCAGCATCCCATACGTGCCCTCGGATGTGGGGGTCCTCCTGTGGGACCTGGGCTTGCTGTCCCCTGATGTTGGTGGCCCGCTCCAGACCTGGGACCCCTCCGCTGTGGAGCTCACCGCCCTTTGATCAGTGAGGAACCTTCCAGCTGTGCGGGCTGCAGCCGCCGGAGAGGACCTCCTCCTGCCCTGCTTCCTGGTGGATGCTCATATGTGCTCCCGAGGCTTCTGAAGGGGCCTGTTCATGTGGGAGGGTCTAGCGCAGGGGTCATCACCCCAGGAGCGCTCACCGGACTGTCCATGAGCAGCCCCTCAACACCATCCTACTCGCAGCCTCCCTGGTGCCCTGTCTGGTGCATTGGCTCCCCCCCCTCCCCCGTGCCTCTGATCGGGCTGTGTGCTGCCATCTGCATCGCTGCTGGCTGCCCCCTGGACCCCTAGACCCCATCGCCCCCTCTGGGTGACCACTGCTTCTTCCCGCTGGGGATGCCCTGGTGCCCTTGTCTGCTCTGCACAGGTGCTCCTGTGCCCTCCTGTTGTGCATCTCTTGCCTGGCTGTGGGCACCCCCCTGCTCTGCCTCTCTGTGCTTGGGGGTCCGTGTTCCACAGGCTCCAATAAAATGCTGTTCTGTGATGGTCTGCCCTGCCTTGCTTCTGTTGCTGCTGTGGCAGCTGGCTGCCCCTTCCCCTTGGTGGCCCTCCTGCCCCTATTGGAGTGGTTGTGTGCAGGGGGTGTGCTTGGTGTGTACTGGGGGGCTCCGGGCCTGTGGGGTGTGCACTGGGTGTGTGTTCCCCTGGTGGCTTCCCTAATGGGCGCTGTTGCGTGGGTTTGCTCAAGGGGTGGTATTCGCAGTGGGCAGCCCCCTGGACTCGCCTGTGCATTGGTGTGACCCTGACCCTCTGCTGTCACCCCCTGTTGGTGCAGGCCGTCTGTGGTGGTGGCGATGGATGGACAACGGCACCATGGGCGCTGGACGACTGAGCATGAGTAGGGGTTGTGATAGTCCCGGCCTTTGACCCAACCAATCCCCCTTGGTTCAGGGGACCGGGTGGTCTTCTAGGTGGTGACTGTCAGTGTGTGGGGTGTGCCCCTGGTGCTGTTGCTGCCCCGGTCCTCCCAGGGCCCATTGGTGTGGGCATTCCCCATTGCCCTGTCCCTTCTCCCCTGCAGCTACTGTTCTCTTGCTGCTGGCGATCTTGTGCCTGGGCGCTATGGTGCTGCAACTGGAGCAGGCGGCATGGGACATGTGGGTGGCAGAGCAGCTGTTTTATGGCATCTGTGAGTGTGCTGCCTGTTTGCTGGGCCCTGTGCCTGTGTCCCTCTGTGGGGGGGGGGGTGTTATTCCTTGGCAGCCAGGGCCGGCTCTGATGGCTGTCTCCTCTCCTTTGGTCCCATTCAGTGCAAGCCATGATTGTGGAGCAGACCCGGGAGCAGAGGGAGTTGCTGGAGCTCCTCCTGCATGTCCTGGAGTGGCTGCATCAGCTGGACCACGCGCAGGTTGAGCGCTGGCGCTGGGCGCCGGGTCGCTGGCCATATTGATCGGGTGTTGTCCCGGGCCTGCCACTGCGGATGCTACCGCCCCCCCTTCTGTTGCCCCATCCCCCTGCCCTGCCCTGTTGTTGTTGCCCCCTGTTTCTGGTTCCCCCTTTCATTAAAGGTGTTTGTGTTCCTTCCCAGTGTGTCCGTGTGGTGCTTTGCTTTGACCTCTCCCCTTGTGTGGGTGCCTCTGCGGGAGGTGTTGGGGTGTTGCCTGTGTTGTGTGGGTGCCTCTCCCCCCCCCGCAGGCCCCCGTGGGCCCATCCCTGTGTGCTTCTGTTGCCTGCTGTGTGTGTGCCGCTCTGTTGTGTGTGGGGGGGGGCTGGTGCCCAGCGCTGTCTGGGCTCTGTGCTGGGACTGTGTGGAGCCAGCTCCTTTGTAGTGGCGGTCATCCCATCTCCCTCCCGCCCCCCCCCCACGCAGGTCCTGGCGGTTTGGAGGTAGGGCTGTGTTGCGCGGCTTCGTTTGTGCTCGGTCAGCCATGTTCTGCCGTTGCTGTGCCGGGCGGGGTTTCCCCGCCGGTTCCGGCTATCCGTTTACTTGCATGGGTGTTTGCCGGGTGCTTCCTGGGCTGGGTGTGTGGTCGCTGGGTGTTTGCAGGCCCCTCCCCTTTCCTTCCCATGACACCCTGCGGCGCTGTCTGTGTAAATGTCTCTCTGCTCAGTGCCGCCGGGTGTTTGCTGGGAGTGCTCACCCACTCATCTCCACCCATCGGTGCTACTGCGCCATCTGTGTAAAAAAGGCCTAACTCATAATAACAAAATGAATTTTTTCTGTTCTTTCATTATTATGTTCTTTCATTTTTGTTATTCATTAACACTATTTCATTTTCATTGCTATAAAAATGAAATTCACATCCTAGGTCAGGCAGCTAAAGTTATGAGAGAAGACTGCATTTGGCTCTAGCTGACACTGTGTAAGGAGGACCTGGCTGAGCAAGGAGAGCATCAGCCCTAGCAAAAATTGTTCCAGGATAACCAAGCCTCCAGTGAGACCTAGCAACAGCGGGAAAGTGACTTGTGCTGGTGTTCACACACCCAGGGGGGTGTTTCTGCTTTATTTCTAGGGGTGTGGATGTCATTTTCGTTATTATAGTAATGATAACAATTGTCATTTTTGTTATCGTTATTGCTATAATGAAAGTGACAATCGTTAATAACGAAAATGATAACGAAAATGACAATATTATCATCGTTGTTATTATTAGTACTGTGGCAGTTGGGTTTTGGATGGAAAATGTGGAGAGGGGAGGAGGGAGCAGACATCTCGGAGCCCTAAAAAGGTTGAACTCTTGAACTGTGCCTGTGTTGGGAGAGACGAGCAGCTCAGAAGTATCTGATGGATGTATCGCTGGCCAATGAGCAACACAAGCAGGCCCCAGCAGTCTCATGGCATTCTGTGATTTCTCAATGCCTGCTGCCTCCCACAACCAATCAGGGGGGCTCTGGGGGAGGACACTGCAACCCTTTATAATGGGAGGGCCAGGCTTTTTCTCTCTGTTCTGTGAGAGCTCTGCTTGTCAGGTTGCATTTACAGAACTGTGGTGTTTGCACACAAAAAATCCTCCCTAGCCCTCATTGTAGTACCACCAATACCTTTCCTTCCTCACACCCTACATTTTACCTTCTCCCTTTCCCTGCCCTTCTCCCTCCTGTACATTATATAGATAGATAGGTAGTATAGATTAGATATAGATATACATTATAGACATATAGATTAGATTAGAATAGTTATATAGATAACTATTCCCCTATTACTTTTCCCTTCCCCTGTCTCCCTTAGATTTAGATAGATATTACTTGTGTACATATATAAGGCAATTAGATATTATATAGGTATTTAGGCTAGTCTGTTTTAGTATATATATTATGTTATCGGAATCGATACCGATACCAAAAATAAAATCTTCATTTGAAACTATACCAATACCAATAACAACGACAACGATATTTTTAATAACAAAAACAATAACAAAAACAACATGGGGGACTGGTGCACACCCCTATTTATTTCTGCCAGTAACGCACATGCTCATGATCAGGAAGGCACTGGGGACATGCCACCCACCCAGGTGCAAGGGGGCCCTGTGATGGAGCAAGTTATGCTATCCATTCCTGGTCCGGCACCCTTCTGGGACTATAAAGGTAGCTGGCCAGGAAACCATGGCAGTCTGCTGCAAGTAAGAAAAGATCTCCAACAGAGCAGGGAATGTGTGGGAGCTGTCTCTGGTGCTGAAAGTGGAGCCAAGGGTTTACGCTCTGACTGAGCAAATTCCCCAAAACAGCAAGAGTAGTGCCAAGCCTGTGGCCTAAAGATAGTATCCCCTTGTGGTGAAACTCTATCTGCTACAGCCCCATAGCAGCTAGGGTCCTTGCTGTCTGAGGCTAACAGGTATCTTGAAACATTTTTCCTGCAGAAAGACTAATCTTGGACCATGTAAACTGGCCTATGCCTGTGTAGCTACTGTCTGGTGTTAAATATTTTCAGTGCCCAAAATTAAACATTTTGGGCACTGATGCTGGCACTTGGATGGTATGGGATGTTTTTTTTTAAACTTGATTCTATTTTTAGTTGAATGACTCACTTTGAGGCATCCATTTTGAATACTAACACCAGTACTGGCTGCGGGGGGGCTTAATCAAATTCTTCATGGGGTCCCCAAGGGCAAAAGCTTCCACTGCTCATGATTTTGCTCCTTGCTAACCATTGTTTTGGACCCTCTAAAGAAACTCATAATCGAGCATAAGCATGAAAATATCAAAGAAGAATTATGGTGCAAAATTCTCTCTGCATTTAAAATGCTACATACAGCAGCAGTCATAAATCAAAATGGACTGGTTTGCATTCTTCTCATGAGTACCCTGTTTGCCGCTGTCATTTTCCTCCAAAGAACGTCACTGCAATGTGTGCTGCGCAGATTCTCAGAGGTAATGGACCACAGCTTTTCATTTCAGTTTTTTGGCACTCCAGATCAAGCTACATCAGGTGAGTCATGGACTAAACCACTGCAACAGCATGCATCATTGTTGTTAAAAAATATTCATGTCACGTTTGTATAATCCCCCATAGCCTCTGAAACTAACTTTCCATTAGGAGGTCAGAAATTCCTTAGCTGTTTGGAACTAGGAATCACTTATACTGCACCTTCTCACCTTAGTCTTTCTGCAGGATTTCTTTGAATCCTGCCACATCTCCTCAGTGTGTTAGAAACGTCTCTGGCTACGTGTGCTTGAACAACAGACATGTGATAGGCCCATATAAAAGGCCCCATATAAAAAGGGTAAAGGGTAAGTTTAGTGACCGTTCTAACGACTGGTAAACATTTATTTAGTCCTGAGCAGAGGCAGAGAGAGCACCAGTTTGGTAAAACAGCAAGTATTTTTAAAATATCATGATATACATAATGTAAGACAATATTAGAAAATACTATTGAAATGCTTAACCGTGAGCAAACCCCATGCCAAAAAGAGCATTTCTTAAGAGGCTAGTGATGGCATCTGCTAAAATACTGAAATCTGAGGCTTTAGGACATCTCCCTTCAGCTGCTTAATGCCAGCATGAGTCCCAATCGGATTCAATGAAACACTAATGATGTCACTAGCTCTGCACCAAACAACTAGATGATCACAAAGTATTATTATTTATGATTTACAAATTATTACTATTTCCAGTGTTCAAGATACTTTACCCTCCTTATCTAGTTCATCCTCACAACCCTGTGAGATGGGTCGCTATAAATCCCATTTTACAGGTGGGGGAACTGAGGCTGAGATAGGGAATCTCCCAAGGCTATTCAGGGTGCAGCCACCCAAGAAGGCTTGCCCCTCCCTGGGCAATTAAAACAGGATGCAGCTGCTTGTGTGTCCAGGGGCCACCAGATATTCACCTATGGATGCTTGCTCCATAAAGCGTCCTCACAGAAATCCCAAGGATGCGTCGCAGAGCAGCTTTACCACCTCCCGTGGGGTAAGGCTGCCCAGGGAGAAGCAAGCCTGTGTGACTGGGCACGCTTGTCCCACCATGCTTGGGGAAACCCTGCAAGTTGTGAGCGATGGGCACTAACATCTGTCGCTGACAGCCACATCACAGCCGGGGCGAGATTCTGGTCCACCTGGGCTGATGGAGGGAGGGGGAGCCCAGAGGAGCCATGCGTGCACCTTTCTCCCGACCCTGACAAACAGCTGATCTGGGGAGGGAGACCTAGAGGAGCACCCACTGTTTGTTGGGGTGGGGAGAGGGGTATGTGTGCAGCTCCTCTGGGCTTTCCCCCACCAGCTGTCAGTCAGGGAGAGGAGAGCCTGCAGTCTTCCCAGGCTCCCCTCTCCCCAACCCACCCGACTGACAGCTGATGGGGGGAGAGGGGAAGCCTAGGAAGAGGGTGCACACTCTACCCGGGCTCCCCTTTCCCATCAGGTGTTGGGGGGGTGGAATACATGCCCTCTTCCGTCCCACCCCCAAACAGCTGCATATGGGCAGTGGGCCTGATCCTGCACTGCAGAGGTCAGAGCCTCCAGCTCCTGGCTGTAGTGGCAGCTCCATTTTTATTTATTACAGGCATTTATATCCCGCACCCTCCTGCACACTGGCAGCTCGGGGCGGAGAACAACACAAATAGTCAAAAAATATTAAATCCTTTTAAAATACTACAAACATTTAACAGAAGGCTAAAAGGAAGGAAAAAAACCCTCCCCCCACAGCCCCCCACCCCCCTCCCCAAAGGCCAGGTGGAACAACGAGGTCTTACAATATCTTCGGAAAGAGGGGAGGTCTGGGGACAGATGGATCTCCATTAGGAGGCAGTTCCACAGCCGAGGCATGGCCACCGAGAACGCCCTCCCTGCCGTTGCCACCCAGGATACCCGCGGGACTTCAAGTCGGGCACACCCAGTCGACCGCAAGGGTTGAGAAATGACCCAGGGCCTGAGGTGGTCTCACAGATAAGCAAGACCCAAGCCATTTAGGGATTTATAGGTCATCACCAACACCTTGAATTAGGCCCAGAAGACAATAGGCAGCCAGTGCAGAGTACGGAGCACAGGTGTAATGTGCTCATGGTGGCCTGTCCCCATTAGGAGACGGGCCGCCACATTCTGCACCAGCTGCAGCCTCTGGACCGTCCTCAGGTAGCCCCATGTAGAATGTTTTATAGTAGTCCAGTCGAGAGGTAATGAAGGCATGATGGGCCTGGCCGCCTGCCTTCCCCCTGCTCATATGCTCAGCTCCCTACACTGGCCCCACAGTGTGGTGGGGCCGATAGCTCGTCTCTGGTGATGGAAGGATCAGGTCCAGACAGCCCATAAAGCTCCTCTGGCTGCACCCTCAGTCTGTTCATGGCAAGACAGGATTTTTAAGGATGGGCGAACACAGTTCGGAAGTTCGGAGTTCGGCCCGAACTTGAACTGTTCGGATGACCGAACTCGAACCCGAATCCGAACGCGAACATACCGAACAAACTGAACACCGAACGGCAAAATGGCCGAACAGTTCGGTCAGTTCAGATCACGTTCGGATGAGTTCGGGTGGCAAAAAAAGGTTCACTGGAAGGTCAAACATGACAGGGAGGTGTCAGTCACTGAGGAGCAGACCTCCAGGCACCAGGGGTGGAGAGGCTTGCAAGAAACTAAACTAATTATCTGCCTCCCCACTTCCCAACACCTTCTGAGCTAGTCACTGTTCCTGAACAGCAGGTGTTGAGTAGGATTTTTAGATTGCTTTAAGTTTCATTTCACTTTTGTAATGAAATGAAACTTAAACCATAAACTGAAACCTTGTGTTATGCACTGTACAGACTCATTGAGTATGTAATGTATGTATTTCACTACAGACTCCTCTTCTATTTGTGAAGATTCCCCCACATCCCATATATATTGGATGTATATATATCCATATATATCCATATATATATCCATATATATGGATATATGGATGTATATATATCTATATATATCCATATCCATATATATATATATATATTTCGGGAGCACTTGTGAGCAGGGCTGAAGCAGCAGCAGCTTTTACCACGCCGCGATTTCATTCCGCCATTTCGGAATTGCTTGTGCCACACCGCGGCTTTTCTGCTGACATTCCGCTAATTCCGCTGGCATTCTGCAAATTCGGAAACTATCGGAAAAATTGTGGAATTGTCAGAAACTGTCAGAAAACTGCTCTTTCGCGGCACTGGCGGAATGGCGGAAGTAGCAAAAATGGCATGTTTCCGCTATTTGTGAAGCTTATGGAAGTAGAAGAATGAAATTAGCGGAACTGCAGAAGTAGCAGAATGAAACTAGCGGAATGAAAGCCTCTGCCACACCATACCACTAATTGCGGAAACACTGTTTCCGGCGGAAATAGCTACCGCTGCGACTTTCTGCTACAGCCCTACTTGTGAGTGTTCATCAGTACTTTATCAGTCTCCAGTGATTCCACCACTGTTGATATTGGTGCCTGTGATTTTTCGTCATTTCCCATCAAATCTGTCACTTTCAGTATTTTTCATCACTTTCTGGCTTTTTTTTTTCTTTTCATTTTTTGTAGGGATGGGCGAACAGATTGCAGTTCGGGTTCGTGCGTTCGTTTCATTTCGGTTCAGTTCAGTTCGGGCATTTGGTTTGGGTATTTGGGTCGTTCGCCAGGTTCGGGTTCAGCCATTCAGTTCGGTTCGGGCGTTCGGTAAAAGGTATTGCAAGATGCCGTGATCGCGCCGGAAACCGGAAATTTGAGTGTGTGTGGAGCTGTGTGGTGAGAGTGTGTGTTTGGCTAGCTGGATGTTCAGTTTCATGTGTTTGGGCTGTGTTTGGTTTGGCTGTGTTGTTTTGGTTGGTGAGTGTTGGTGGGTGACTGTTGTTGTTGGTCTATATGTTGTTGGTCTGTGTGTGAGCTTTTTAAAAAAAAAATGAAGAAGACTCTTGTCTTGATTCCCCGACTGGGCACCGACTTAGTGCTCCCGGAGCCGGTGGTGGTGGTGGAGGAGGAAGCGGTCACTGGCCCAGCCCCTGGACCGTAGGTGGTGGCGGCCGGCTCCTCGGATGAGGAGCAAGCGGTGGGCACAGGAGGTGCTGCCAGGTTTGTAAACTTTTTTTTTACTTTGAGGACAAGAAAGGCTCTGTCAGTTATAGCGAGCTCACTGGCATGCAGGTGGGTGCATGGGTGGTGGGCATCAGTCAGGCACAAACAGTGGGCATCAGTGAGTAGCAGTGGATGTCTGCCACAGAGAGAGAGGGTACTGTAGTGTGTGGGGCTCTTCCAGCAGTCAGGCATGAGCACGAGCAGCACCCCCACCCAAACATGTGCCAGACTAGCAAGGGTCTCCACTCTCCAGTTGCCATCCCTATGCACCCCTAAATAAGGGCAGGATTTGCATGTGCCAGCCAGGGCCTTTATAGCTGCAATTCCTAGCATCCCCTAGCACACCAAGGAGGGCAGGATTTGCACGTGCTAGCAAGGGTACTTCAAGTTGCCATCGCTACTAGCACGCAAAGAAGGGCAAGATTTGCACGTGCCAGCCAGGGCCTTTCTAGTTGCAATCCCTAGCATCCCCTAGCACCCCAAGGAGGGCAGGATTTCCATGTGCCAGCAAGGGTACATCAAGTTGCCATCACTACTAGCACCCCAAGGAGGGCAGGATTTGCATGTGCCAGCCAGGGTCTTTCTAGTTGCAATCCCTAGCATTCCCTAGAATATCAAGAAGGGCAGGATTTGCATGTACCAGCAAAGGTACTTCAAGTTGCCATCGCTACTAGCACCCAAAGATGTATGTGCCAGCCAGGGTCTCATCCCTCTGCAGCACCCAAAGAAGGGCTGGATTTGCACGTGCCAGCAAGGGCCTCTCCATTTGCCATCCCATTCCCTAGCACCCCAAGGAGGGCAGGATTTGCATGTGCCAGCCAGGGTCACATCTCCCGTTGCCATCCCTAGCACTCCAAGGAGGGGGGACTAGAGGCATCATTATAAATGCATGATATTACTTTGGTGTTCTTAATGTGTTCCCATTTCAGAGAGGAATCGGATGCCGGCCCTAGCACTGGTGCCAGGCCAAGGAGGACCCCTAGGCGGAGGTCACCAGTGACACCCCCAGACATTCGGCGGACAAGGCGGGATGTCTGGGGGTTTTATGAGAAGGGTGACGGAATCGCCATATGCAAGGTAAGGCACTGGGACTGGAACAACAGGGAATGGATTGCCCTATGACCTGTTAGGAATGGAAGTCCCCTAAAGAGAGAGATTGTCCACCCAGTCCACTCACTTGTGGAGACAGAATGCAGGCAGGAGTTGACAAACCATTGGTCTGATACAATATGGCACTTCTTATGTTCCTATCTTTTTATGCTATTTTTAGATCTGCCTGAAAAGATTCAGGCTGAAGCGTGAGGGGACCACATTGGGGCTCATTGCCCACATTGAAAAGCGGCACGGCAGGAGAGTGAGGCGGCAAGAGGACTCTGGTGTGGCCATGGAGCCTCAGCGCCAGAAGATGGGGGGGCGGGAAGGCAACCCAAAAACAATGGCATGTAAGCCCTTCCCCCTCCTCCAGCCCTGATGTGGAGTCCCCCGGGCCTCGGGAGTCTGCTGCGGCGAAGGCCTTTCGGGCCGAACTTGAGAGGCCTGGCCACCAAATGATGAAGGGCGTACGCTGCCTGGAGAACTGCCTGATGGAACAGTTCCAGGCGCTCGAGGTGGAGAAAAAGAAGGTGGAGGCGTACGCCCAGTACATCTCCGCCGAGATGGAACGCCTGGAACTGTACCACCAGGCAGTCTCCAGGTGGCATCGGGACGTGGAAGGGGCCGTGGAGTTTGCCGTCTCCCATGGCTACGAGATTGAAGAGGACCGGGTGGCTGCCCCTCAGTCCTGTGCTGTGCTCCAACGCCTTTTGCCTTTCCCCCAAGTCTTGGGGGACAGGCCCAGAGACTAATAGTTTCCTTTATACGTTTCCTTTAAATGTTTGGTTTTGGTTTCATAATGTTGTTGTTGTTTTGTTGTTGAGTTTTAATAAAAGTTGTGATATTTGTTGTTATGAGCTTCATTTGACCTGTCCATTCTTTTATCCCTATGCTCTGAAGTTCTGGAAGGCAGGTGGCAGAATCTCATACAGCTTGTCGATCCCTACCAGCAGCATCTGGCTGGCTCCACATTTAGCATAGTTAAGGTATTAACCCAAGGATGTGCCAGGCAGCAGCAGGGTCTCAACTTGCAGACAGTCCCCCCAGAAGGGGCAGGGCTTGTGTCTGTGTGGGTGTGCCAGAGAGAAAGAGAGACAGGCTCCTTGACAGTGGGAGGTGGGTGCTGGTGGTTAGACAGTGGATTGTTTGTTGCCAGGGTACAGAACCCTTTGCACAGACAGCATGTTTATGGGCCCGGTGGGTGGGGACCTTTGGCAGCAGCAGGTTGCCAGGGTACAGAACCCTTTGCACAGACAGCATACAGGCCTGGCGGTGGGGGCCTTTGGCAGCAGCAAACAGGGGTTGCCGGGGCAGGCAGGATGGCATGAGCGGTATTCAGGCAGGATTTGAGTTTGGTAACCTGGGCGGGCAGGCAAGCAGTCACGGCAGCTTGGCATAAGAGGCAGGCAGGCAGGCAGGCTGAGGCAAGCTTTGAGCTGGCAGGCAGGCAAGCAGTCACAGCAGCTTGGCATAAGAGGCAGGCAGGCAGGCTGAGGCAAGCTTTGAGCTGGCAATGGCAACTTGGGCAGGAAGGCAGGCAATCATGGCAGCTTGGCATGAGAGGCAGGCAGGCGGGCTGAACAAGCTTTGATCTGGCAATGGCAACCTGGACAGGCAGGCAGGCAATCAAGGCAGCTTGGCATGAGAAACAGGCAGGCAGGTGGGCTGAGGCAAGTTTTGAGCTGGCAATGGCAACCTGGGTGGGCAGGCAGGCAACGTGGCATTAGCGGAAATCAGACAGGCTTTGAGATTGGCAGCCTGGGTGGGCAGACAGACTGCATGGCATGATTGGGAGAAGCAGCAGCCATTGAGTTTCCTGGGTACAGACCCCTTGGCTGGCACAGACAGCATATAGGCCTGGGGGCCATTGGCATTAGCAGCAGGAGACAGTGGGTTGCCAGGGTACAGAACCCTTGGCACAGATGGCATATAGGTCTGGCCTGGCAGCCATTGGCACCATCAGACAGTGGGTTGCCAGGGTACAGAAACCTTGGCACAGATAGCATATAGTCCTGGCCTGGGGGCCATTGGCACCAGCAGACAGTGGGTTGCCAGGGTACAGAATCCTTTGCACAGACAGCATATAGGCCTGGGGTCCATTGGCACTAGCAGCAGCAGACACTGGTTGCCGGGGCAGTCAGTCAGGTGGCGTGGCATGAGCGGCAGTCAGGCAGACTGAGGCAGGCTTTGAGCGTTGCAACCTGGGCGGGCGGGCAGGCAGGCAGCGTGGCATGAGAGGCAGTAGAGAAGGCGGGNAGAGAGAGATTGTCCACCCAGTCCACTCACTTGTGGAGACAGAATGCAGGCAGGAGTTGACAAACCATTGGTCTGATACAATATGGCACTTCTTATGTTCCTATCTTTTTATGCTATTTTTAGATCTGCCTGAAAAGATTCAGGCTGAAGCGTGAGGGGACCACATTGGGGCTCATTGCCCACATTGAAAAGCGGCACGGCAGGAGAGTGAGGCGGCAAGAGGACTCTGGTGTGGCCATGGAGCCTCAGCGCCAGAAGATGGGGGGGCGGGAAGGCAACCCAAAAACAATGGCATGTAAGCCCTTCCCCCTCCTCCAGCCCTGATGTGGAGTCCCCCGGGCCTCGGGAGTCTGCTGCGGCGAAGGCCTTTCGGGCCGAACTTGAGAGGCCTGGCCACCAAATGATGAAGGGCGTACGCTGCCTGGAGAACTGCCTGATGGAACAGTTCCAGGCGCTCGAGGTGGAGAAAAAGAAGGTGGAGGCGTACGCCCAGTACATCTCCGCCGAGATGGAACGCCTGGAACTGTACCACCAGGCAGTCTCCAGGTGGCATCGGGACGTGGAAGGGGCCGTGGAGTTTGCCGTCTCCCATGGCTACGAGATTGAAGAGGACCGGGTGGCTGCCCCTCAGTCCTGTGCTGTGCTCCAACGCCTTTTGCCTTTCCCCCAAGTCTTGGGGGACAGGCCCAGAGACTAATAGTTTCCTTTATACGTTTCCTTTAAATGTTTGGTTTTGGTTTCATAATGTTGTTGTTGTTTTGTTGTTGAGTTTTAATAAAAGTTGTGATATTTGTTGTTATGAGCTTCATTTGACCTGTCCATTCTTTTATCCCTATGCTCTGAAGTTCTGGAAGGCAGGTGGCAGAATCTCATACAGCTTGTCGATCCCTACCAGCAGCATCTGGCTGGCTCCACATTTAGCATAGTTAAGGTATTAACCCAAGGATGTGCCAGGCAGCAGCAGGGTCTCAACTTGCAGACAGTCCCCCCAGAAGGGGCAGGGCTTGTGTCTGTGTGGGTGTGCCAGAGAGAAAGAGAGACAGGCTCCTTGACAGTGGGAGGTGGGTGCTGGTGGTTAGACAGTGGATTGTTTGTTGCCAGGGTACAGAACCCTTTGCACAGACAGCATGTTTATGGGCCCGGTGGGTGGGGACCTTTGGCAGCAGCAGGTTGCCAGGGTACAGAACCCTTTGCACAGACAGCATACAGGCCTGGCGGTGGGGGCCTTTGGCAGCAGCAAACAGGGGTTGCCGGGGCAGGCAGGATGGCATGAGCGGTATTCAGGCAGGATTTGAGTTTGGTAACCTGGGCGGGCAGGCAAGCAGTCACGGCAGCTTGGCATAAGAGGCAGGCAGGCAGGCAGGCTGAGGCAAGCTTTGAGCTGGCAGGCAGGCAAGCAGTCACAGCAGCTTGGCATAAGAGGCAGGCAGGCAGGCTGAGGCAAGCTTTGAGCTGGCAATGGCAACTTGGGCAGGAAGGCAGGCAATCATGGCAGCTTGGCATGAGAGGCAGGCAGGCGGGCTGAACAAGCTTTGATCTGGCAATGGCAACCTGGACAGGCAGGCAGGCAATCAAGGCAGCTTGGCATGAGAAACAGGCAGGCAGGTGGGCTGAGGCAAGTTTTGAGCTGGCAATGGCAACCTGGGTGGGCAGGCAGGCAACGTGGCATTAGCGGAAATCAGACAGGCTTTGAGATTGGCAGCCTGGGTGGGCAGACAGACTGCATGGCATGATTGGGAGAAGCAGCAGCCATTGAGTTTCCTGGGTACAGACCCCTTGGCTGGCACAGACAGCATATAGGCCTGGGGGCCATTGGCATTAGCAGCAGGAGACAGTGGGTTGCCAGGGTACAGAACCCTTGGCACAGATGGCATATAGGTCTGGCCTGGCAGCCATTGGCACCATCAGACAGTGGGTTGCCAGGGTACAGAAACCTTGGCACAGATAGCATATAGTCCTGGCCTGGGGGCCATTGGCACCAGCAGACAGTGGGTTGCCAGGGTACAGAATCCTTTGCACAGACAGCATATAGGCCTGGGGTCCATTGGCACTAGCAGCAGCAGACACTGGTTGCCGGGGCAGTCAGTCAGGTGGCGTGGCATGAGCGGCAGTCAGGCAGACTGAGGCAGGCTTTGAGCGTTGCAACCTGGGCGGGCGGGCAGGCAGGCAGCGTGGCATGAGAGGCAGTAGAGAAGGCGGGCTTGGGAAGGCTTTGAGCTAGGCAACCTGAGTGGGTAGACAGGCACCTTGGCATGGGAGGCAGGAAGGTGGACTGAGGCATGTTTTGAGCTTGGCGGCAAGCTGGACGGGCAGACAGGCAGCGTGGCATGAGAGGCAGTAGGGCAGGCAGGCTGGGACATTGGCAGCAGGACACTCAGATAGGCTAGCAAAGACTGTGCAGCGCACGCGAGAGAGAGCCAGTCAGCGTCACATAGGCGGGCTGAGATCGTGTAGCCATAGGCCAGCTCGCAGGCTTACAGTTTGTTTCCCAATGCCACCCTGCGTCATGAGGTCAGTCAGATAAGGTGGCTGAGGCCATCTAGTATGAGAGAGGGGGGAGGAGATGGAGGGGTGTGCCAGGCATTGGGAGGGAGGAACAGCACCTCAGCAGCATAGGAGCAGTAGACGTAGCCCAGATTGAGGAGGAGGAGGAGGAGGAGCCCTGTCCCGACTGCCCCTGGCATGGGATGGCGTGTGCCACTGCATCATCACTCCTTGTTCAGGGGCAGCTCGGGGAATCCCAGCAGCAGAAGGTTCACCTTTAGGAACAACAACTGCTTCACCAACTTGGCCCCCAGTCTCAGGCAGTGAGGGGAGCAAATGTCCCCTGCTACAGAGAACACCTGCTCACTGGGGACACTGGTTGGTGGGCAGGACAGGATACCCTTGGCCACTTTTGACGGGGCCGGCCACACGTTGGCCTTGCCGGTCCAGTAGGCCAAGGGATCGCTGCTGGGATCAATGCATGGCTCCTCCTCCAGGTAGGTCTCCACACTCCATGTAGGTGCCATCATACTCCCTCTGGTAGCTCTCGGTGGGCACCACCTGCCCCACTGCCCTCAGCCACGCTGCTTGCCCTTTTGTATTTGGCCCCATGCCCCCCAAAGTGGCCTGCACACAGGAGGAGCTGCTGGAAGTAGGGGTCCTGCTGCTGCTGCTCATCCTGCTGCTGGTGCTGCTGCTACCGCTATGGCTGGGGGAAGGGATAGACCCAGATGACTGGAAGGGGTCGCTGCTCCCACTCCCACCATCCCCAGGGGTGTCCTGCTTCATGGTCCCCTCTGCCTGCTGTACCTTCTGCACCAGCGCATCCTTTCGGAGGCCATAGACCGCTGTCTCACGTGCCATGCTACCCTTGATTCTGGGGTCCAGCATGGTTGCCAGGACATATTCCTCCCAGTGCAGGAGCTCATCAAAGCACGCACTCAACCCCACCTTCAACTTCCATGCCAGGTCAACCGCCTCATCGGGATCTTCCTGCCTGGAGGGTCACAATCCCGCCCCCCGAGAATCTCATCCAGGCTCCTCTGGAGACTATGGACCAGCAGGGTCACCTGGCTGAGGGTGTCAGTGGAGCTGCTCACGGTCTCCGTCACGGCCAGGAACGGTCTCAGGACGAAGACTGTGTGAGTGAGAATTTCCCATTCCTCCCTTTGTACCCTGGAGATGCCTTAATGTCTGTCTCCAGTTCCACCTGATGCAGGGCGTCTTTCTGCTCAAGAAGCTGCTTGAGCATCAGGAAGGTGGAATTCCACAATGTGGAGACATCCTGGATGAGCTGGTGCACCGGGGACCCTTGCTCAGCCTGCTTCTCCCAGAGGAGCTTGCTGTCCTTCATGCTTCTACTGAAGAACCCCGCCAGCTTCCTCCCCTGGTCGACCAGGGAGTTAAGGGTACCTGGCCCAATCCCCTTATCCCCCAAGCCCAGACCGTCCTTGACCAAAAGATGGAGGGTGTGTGCAGCGCAAGGGATGCTTGTGAAGCCCCCGTCATGGACTGCCTTGAGTATATTGGCCAAGTTGTCCATGAGCACACACACCTTGGTGAAGGCCGCGCCTGGCGTGACCCATTCCCTCATCATGATGGCCAGGGCTGCCTCGAGGTTCCTAGTGGTGTGGGAGCTGTCAATTACTTGTGCCTGAAGCAGGGCCCACCTATACCCTGCTTCAGGACCCCTCCTGCCACTGCCAAGTGCTGCCTCTGGGTCCTGCCACCAGTGTGCAGTCACTGCAAGGTAGGCATGCTGGGCGTTCCTGGAGGACCACAGGTCGGTGGTGAAGTGGACCGTGGCCCCCCAGCCCCTGCCAGCTGCTCCCTCACCCACTCCTTCAAAGCCCTGTACCACAGTCTGACTCAGGGTGGAGCAGGAAGGCAGCTTAAACTGGGGGGCCAGGAATCCAATCAGCCGCTAGAAGCCCTTTTCCTCTACAGTAGAGAAGGACTGCCCATCCAGCGCAATCATCTTAGCCAATAAGCACTTGGCTTTCCCCTGAAAGAAGCCACGGAGCCCTCCAGCACCCAATGGCCTTGGCAGCTGCCACCACCCCAGCGCCTCCATAGTGGACTGACGATGCTGCTGGCGAGGTTCCTGCTGCTGTTCCGCCCCCATACTGCTCCTGCTGCTAGAGGCAGCAGGAGCCGAGAGACTGGCCGCTGCTGCAGTCAGGAACCCGCTGGCATCCACTTCCCCTGCCTTCCCGCTTAGCATCAGAGCACTGTGCCATGCCTTGAGGTGCCTCGACATTGCAGTTGTGCCAAGATTGGTGAGCACCTGCCCACGCTTCACCACCTTATTGCACAAAGGACACTGCACCTCTCTGGGATCATCTGCCCGCACCAGCTTAATATGTTCCCAGGCTGAGCATCCTCCCCCCGCCTTCTGGCCCGCCCCAGGTGACGTACTGCTGCCAACCGCTGCTGGAAGGGGGAGAACTTGGTGGCACTGGCGACACAGCTCTGGGAGGAGGCTCAGCCATCGCCTCAGCTGCAGACATCTCCTCTGCGGCACTAGTGTCTGCCTCCGACTCACTGTCCGCGATCACAGTGATGTCCCATGAAGGGGAGCACTGGGACCCTGAGGCTAGACTGCATGTGCCCGCCATGCTTCTGGCACTCTCCTTGTGCCCCCCTCTATAGCGGCTCGTGCTGTTGCTGCTATTCCTCTCCCTACTGACATTGCCCAGGGATCGGGCCCTGCCTCTAGAAGCTGGGGTGGGATCCACCAGCTCTGGACTGCTGGGGGTCGCCTCAACAGTGGGTGACATTGGTGGCCTTGTAGGAACATCGCAATCAGCACCAGCACCTGCTCCAGCACCACCAACAGCAGAGACAGACACAGCCTCAAGTCCTGCAGGCCTTCCAGTGCCCTGCTTGGCAGTGGAGGAGGACACTGCCAGGAGACGACGCTGAGTCACTGAAGCCTGTTGCCCTAAAGCAGGCCTGCTGAGTTTGGGGCATGGTGATGTGCTCGGGCTACTGCTGCTGCCTGCTGCCACTCCCCTGGCATGACCCCTTCCACCTCTGGCACGTGCCCCATTGCCTCCCCTACGGGCAGCAGACCAGTCTCTCCTTCCCTTTTCCATTTCTCCCTCCAAAATAATGTTTTTGTATTGTTTTTTTAATTATTTTTTTTATTTAAATGTTTAATATATATATATATATATACACACACACACTAAATGTAACTGCTATAACTATTCTAAATGCTATCAACTAAATGGATTATCTATCTAATAAGTACAAAGGCCTACTCCTACAAACACTAAAAAAATCTCTAAACACTATCTCTTTCTCAGCTAACTCCTACAACTCTACTATCTCTAATCTAATCTATCTATCTATATGGGATGGGGGGGGACACAAAGAACACAGAGAGGGGTACAAAACTGAAATGAAACCTAAATCAATCAATCTAATGCTACTCAAAATGAATTAAAAAACAGGGGAAGGGAATCAGGGATGGAATATAGAGAGAGATGGAGAGGGAAAGGATGCAATGGAGGGGGGAGGGAGGGAGGAAGATTGAACACAGGGAACACAGGGAGGGGTAAAAACAAAAAATAACACCTAAATCTATCTAATATAATCTAAATAAATGATAATATGGAGGTAAATGGGTTGGATGGGTGAAATAGGAGGAGGATGGCAATGGATTAGGAATAGGAAGGAACAAAAACTGCTGGGAGAGGGAGCCTTCTGAAACGCCTGCTGTCAGGAACAGTGACTAGCTCAGAAGGTGTTGGGAAGGGGGTAGGCCAATGAGTTTTGTTACTTGCTGCGCCTGCCTCACCGCAAGCCCCATTGGCTCCATGCAGTCCAGCCCGTGTCCAATCGCAGACTACGAAGTCAGTGGTCTGAGGCAAAAAGGGATGGTGATTCGGCAGGCTGGCTGCTACTTCAAGCCTCTCCACCCCTGGTGCCTGGAAGTCTGCTCCTGAGCTGACTCCCCCTCCCTGTCACGTTTTGCCTTCCTGTGACACATTTTTGCAACCCAAACTCAACCGAACGCAATCCGAACTGACAGAACTGTTCGGTTGTTTCGTCATTCGGAATAGAGTTTGTTTCGGTCAGTTCAGGTTCGGGCATCCGAACAGGCCGAGTTTGGGCCGAACTCTGAACTTCCGAACTGCGTTTGCCCATCCCTAATTTTTTGTCAATTTTATGAACTTTCTGACACTTTTATGGCAGTTTTATAGCAATTTCCAGCACTTAGCTGTCACTTTTGTGACTCTACAGCCCCTGTGGGTGCACACAGAGTACACATGGGGCTTGGGATCAGCCCTGTAGCAGCTCTGTTCAACTTGCGAAAAACAACAACAAACAGTGAAAACAATGGACAAGCCAGTAAGTTTCCACTTTGCACAAATAAAGGTGAATGATCTGTTACCGGTGGGAACAGCATTCCCTGTGATTTGTCATTTCAGGCCTATCTGAGGTACTTCTAGTTGAACCAAGCAAAGTTCTCATCAAGTGTCTCACAAAAATGCAAATTGGAATTTAAATGTTCATTAAATCATCTTTGCTTCCCTCATAGCATCTGCTCGGTCATGTCTAGTGGAGCTCTTCTGTATGGTGAGGGGGTTAGACAGTCCACCCTGTCTCCACCTGGAACCAGATCCATCTCAGGCCTGCTGTGACATGTTTTTGACATATTTTGTGGACAAAATTGTTCACATTGAACATGACTTCAACTCTGCCATTTCAGAGGCAGTGGCAGAGTCAGAGGTTAGGAATGCCCCATCTGGTTGTGTTTTGTGGGGTGAATTTCAAATCGGTAGCATAATGGGTTAGGGAATTAGTTGGCTTTTTTTTAATGAACTGTTTCGACTGTTTTCATGTTTTATTTGTATTTGTATTATTGTGAGCTGCTCCGAGTCACCTGTGCAAGAGGGGGGTAGGGAAAGAAGGAAGGAAGGAAGGAAATACTCCCATTTGATTTGTGAATATGGAAAAATCCTATTCATTTCAGTTGTAATTGAAACCTCTCTCAAAGAGTAAACACTGGCTACTCTAGGGATTCCCTTTCTACCCATGTGATACTACAGAACTTGAGGACATCAGAGGAACATAAAAGCATCGACCTTTGCCAACACCAGACAATCAGCCAGAAACCTCTAGAGTTCAACGCATAAATATTTACAGCTTGAGTGGACAAACCAAACTAGTTTGCTGGCAACTGTAGCAGACCGTACACACTTGCATTGTCTGTGGCTCAGGCACCACAGATGGCATGTGTAGTACACACTTACTAGTGAGCTACACTAAACACCAGTTAGGAAGGCTCAAGGCAAGCATTCTCACTGAGATGAAACATAATGGTGGGAATATCTTCTGCCATGACTGGAAAAGTTGCACCTTTTCATCTTTCAGTATAATAAAGTTTTTAATGCCAAGTAAAAAAAACCATTCAGATTCCTTAATAATAGCAGCAGGGTTTGTAGCATTTATAGCTGAGGGTTGGTTGGATCAGACATACAAGGTTAAATGCTAGTTTTCAAATATCAGAAGGAAGGTATAAATTGTGTACGCTCTTGTAAACTACCATCCCCTGTAACAGGGCTGGGTACCCAAGAGGTATGTGCTGTCAGGTTTCAACACCTAAAGACCCAGATCCAGTTGGGAATCATCTCCAAGTGACTTTATTCACAGTGTCCATCACAGTGTCCATCTGTATATACATACATATATAGTTCACTGCCTGACTTCCCTATAGTATCTGGTTCTCCAGGTTCCTTCTTCCCAATCCGGCAGAGCCCTCAACAGCTCCTGCCTCTTCCACTTCACCTCCCTGACTAAGTCCAGCTCAATTTAGGCTTTGGTCTGACCTAGCCCTACCCTAGGACAGCTGGTCCCACTTAGTCCTCAGCTCCAAGGCTTCTAGAGGTTCTTAGCTCTTCCCTTTAAAGGACCAGGCACCCAAGCAGCCTGCTCCCTGCTACATCCCCACTTTTCTTTGGCCTTCAATCGTTGGTTCCTTAGTTTTTTTCTGAATCTTTGTCCTTCATACATTCCGTTCCTTGCCCCTCTGGACAGCTTCTTTTACACTATTTTGTCCAGGATTCTCTGAAAACTTTATGAAAGAGTCTCCAGAATTTATATCTGCATTTGTTATTAACTTCTAATAGCTTTTGATATTTTCAATTTTCTATTGCTACATTCTTCCAAGAGTTGGATGAAAGTAATAAAGTTCAGGTCTGAGTCCAATTCCAAACTTTACCAAAGTCCAGGCATACTCAGATTCAGTAAATCAACAGTAACTGGTCCAGTATCATAGGACCAACCTCTCTCTCAGGTCACTCTTATTAGAAGATAAACTCTTTTGATGTGCATGTGAGAGAGATGGAGAGACCATGCAAGTTATTTGTTGCTAGTTAAAGATGCTGGGTTGGCAGCTCTCAAGACTGCAGTTCTTTGTCCACAGGACGCAAATAACATGCGCAGTATCGCACCTAGCTGTCTTCCTATTTCCATGCCAATGTGCCCTGTCCTAACACTAAGGATCTTGACTTAACTAATAGAGTATTCTAATTTGCATATCCTTGACCCTTTTCATAACAATGTTTAAGAGAGGAGTTTGGGTGGAATGTTTTGCAGTACTATACCTATGTGGTAGAATTTGTCTGAGTCTCTTTATTTCACTGTAATCTTTAGTAGTTTCTCATCATCTTCCCCATGTAGAAGCCTATTTGCAAGTTATGCATGACTCTATTCATATTTCACATAAAACTATGTTAGCAAAGAAAAAATCCTGGAACATGGTTATGGCATTTGAATTACAAGTCACCATTACATTATGACCATAATGTTGGGGGTTGAGAAGCTCGGTCCTGTCTGGTTTGTTTGGATCTGCTTCAATTAGTCTCATCCACCAATACAGAAGGAGTACTTGGAGTGGTACGGAAAACCAGTTGTGAATTAAATCCATGCCCATCCTGGCTGGTGAAAGCTAGCCAGGAGACTTTGGGCCATTGCTGGCTGGTGTTGTCAATGCCTGCCTTTGGGAGGGCAGGATGCCTGACAGTCTCAAAACTGCAGTTGTCCGACCTCTGCTCAAGAAACCATCTCTTGATATTGACTCCCCTGCCAGCTATCACCCTGTTTCTAATCCTCTCTTTTTAGGGAAGGTTATTGAATGGGTGGTTGCCTCACACCTTCAGTTGCATCTCAATGCTATTGGATTCCTGGGCCCATGTCAGTCAGGATTTTACCCTGGGCATGGCACTGAGACTGCGTTTGTGGCCTTGGTTGATGACCTCCACCTGACATTCAACAAGGGCAACTGTACCCTGTTGATTTTATTAGAACTTTTGGTGGCATTTGATACAGTTGGTCATGGGGTGTTGTTGACACAGCTGCATAACCTGGCAGGGTCAACCCACAGGGTGGTGATGGACAGTGGCTCATTGTCCCCTTGAGGGGTTCTGCAAAGTTCCATCTTGTTCAATGTGTATTTGAGGCCCATGGGCGAGGTTGTGCAGAGATTTGGAGTGAGGTGCCATCAGTATGCTGACAGCACCCAACTCTCTTTTTCATTTGACCCAGGTCCTGCAGTCTCGGTGCTTACCCAGTGCCTGGCTGCCATTGAGGACTGGATGCAGGCAAGTCAACTGAAGCTGAATCCAGAGAAGTCTCCCAGTGGGAGCCTTAACTTACAATTTCCATGCTTTTTGGAGTACAAGTGAATCTGAACTCCTCTCTTAAACTGAAAGTATTTTGATTCTAGAATAGAATTATATTATATGAGAGCATTTCCAAAACTAAATGTATAAATCCCAGTGGCAGCCTACTTAGGACAGGTAATTCAACTCAGGGAAAATTTTCTGAAATTTAGGGCCCCTGTAGAGGGACCTTGAATCCAACTGATACTGATCGTTAGCCTTCCTGGCGGGTGCGGGAATGCTACCGTAACTTTTACCAGATTGGCATGGGGGATTGGATCCGGTGGGAGGTTGTGCAACCATTGGTCTATCTGTTGCAAGTGTGCGCTCCCTTACAACGGCCATGTGTAGACAGCCCCTAAGATATCTTCTGGTAAGGCCCCCGAGTAAACATAATTTAGTGACATATAATGACAAGGACGAACTATTGGATGCAATTTGCGAACATATCAAATGATTACAGGGGCCACGAGTTGCCGCCACAAACCCAAGAAGGGTAAGGGTTTAAATGGGAGGAGACTGAGGTGAGGGTCAAATATAGTTGCCAACCCCGGGGAGGGTACAGTTTACATTGTAATATATAGTTATACTCTATATTTATAATGAGTTTTCTGTATGCATTTGGGAATGTGTTCTTATTTATTGTTGGTTTGTTTTAAGCAATTGTTGTTCAATTTTGTTACGGCCTAAGGCCAAACAAATATATTTTACTTACTCACTTACAGTGGCATAAAGCCACAAGCTTAATAACTGCAGTAATGCTATGCTTAAAAAGCTCCTTACAAAAGACTAGAGATGCATTTATAATAAACAACAATGCTTTAAGAATCAAGTGTTTTTTTTCTGTCCACCTTTGGACACCTGCTGGCAGTTTCTGTAGGTAGATGATGGGTAACGTGCAGACAAGGCACGTAGGGAGACAACGCTGGGGCTCCCATTCTTTCCACTCAGAGATGCCAGTGGGTACAAGCTGGGCAATTTTTGATGGTGTTTAGCCCCTGTATGAAAGCAAAAAGAAATGTAGATTTTCTCAGCATTCTGAGCCTTCCTGTGCTTTCATGCAGGGGCTTGATATAGTCTTATCCAATGTCTCATGTTTTCAAATCTTCAAACTCGAACAGTGATGATGTTAAAGTAGTTGTCAAAATGCCATCTGCCACATTGTGGATGCTCTGCTTCTAATTTAATATGCAGTCAAGTGGTCTGAATAATACAGTAATGCAACCCCTGCAAAAGCAGAGCCTGCCCAAATAGTTCCAAGATCTTCCCCCGCAGAGTAGTAGTTTCAGCATGGCAATATTGCCTATGAACATTATTTAGATACTCTAAAGAAAAAACTGGTTTCCAATGACAGCACCAGAAATACACTTTCAATCCTGAATGAAGAAAGCGACATTGCTCAGATAAAGCCTCTGGTCAATCATGACAATTTCCAGTTCAGTCAGGTCCAGTTTAATCAAATTATTCCAACATCCTGTTTTATTTGTTTTATAGTAAATTATTATTAGCCAAGATTTTGTCTAGGGAAGCATTGGATAGGAGAAGAGACAGTATAATGTCATGGCAGTGAGATCCTTCAAGTAGATAGCACTCACACTAGCACTTAGCGTGGGCTCAAGTCCAGCTCATCCCAGTGAGACTTATGCTGCTGCTAAGTGCTAGCACTGACATTATCCACTCAGAGGATTTCCCCCATTCGTATTTTAAACTTGAGACCGGCATCTGACTTCACAGCAACCACAGGTGCTTGAACTGAAGGGACCTGCTATATCCTATCTGTGCTTTCTGTTTAACAAAGAATGGGCTGTGATAACAGTAGGGTTGCTACCTCCCATGGTTTGTTTCTTTTATTTATTTATTTATTTATAAATAAATAAATAAATAAATAATTTATAAATAAATAAAACCCAGAGACTCTCAAAGTGAGATTCTCAGGGTCAAACCATGAAAAGTGGCAATCCTAGATGACAGGCTAATAAGCCCTCCAATCTTTCCTTCTGAAACCTTACATGATTCCATAGGAGTTCTTTGAGAACAGGACCTACCAGTGTAGCTGTTAAGCATCAAGCATTACATTCAACACAGGGCTGGTCACATACCTTGCCTATGTTTTCAGGTTAACCCAGATATTAGACTTCTAAGAAAACCTTGGAAAAACAGGACAGCTCAGAGGCCATTGGGAGAGAGAATGCAGGAGAACAAAGGCATCATGAGAGAGGAGAACCCTCTAGGATAAAGATATAAGATTAAGGCCTGAGGTTGAGGAAGGTAGATAGAGGTACCACTTCAGGACCAACCAAACCAAGCATGCTCCATGTGGTTGAAGGTTGCTAGTGTGGCTCTGGGAACAAATAGGGGTACAGCACTGCAGCAATTGCTGACAAGTGAGGAAATACTCACAGTCACAAACACGCCTGAAAGGTAGGTATTTCCCAACAGTAAAGGAACACTTGCTCTCACCTCAGCTCTAGAACAGTGTGTGCAAACTGCTCTTCCCCTTCACCAGGATCTGGGGCAACAATATAGGAGATAGTCGGGGGGAGAGAGGGATAGGAAAAAACAATGGTTTGGGGTGGGGGGCAGTTTATTTATTTATTTAAAATTTATATCCCGCCCCTCCTGCCCTCAGGGCAGCCCGGGGTGGCAAACAACATTAAATAAAAACAATATTTATTTATTTAAAAAAAATATTAAAATACAGTATGTGGGGAAACCCCACTCTCACCCCACCCCACCCCTACCCCGCGCCAAAAGCCTGACGGAACAGCCAGGTCTTACATACACGCCAAAACAGCAGGAGAGTGGGAGCCAACCGAGCCTCCTCCGGGAGCGAATTTCACAGCACAGGGGCGGCCACCGAAAAAGATCTCACATCAGTGGCCACCTGCCTCGGCCGGGGAACCTGCAAAAAGGCTCCCATGGACAATCTCAAGGGTCGCACAGGCACATGGGGAGTGAGGCGGTCCTGCAGATAAGCAGGGCCCAGGTCATGCAGGGCTTTAAAGGTTAAAACCAGCACCTTGAACCTGGCCCGGTACTTTATAGGCAGCCAGTGCAGCCACTGGTGTCATGCGCTCCCTGCGACCCGCCCCCATAAGGAGACGTGCCGCAGCATTCTGCACCAGCTGCAGGGTCTGGACCAGCTTCTCGGGCAGCCCCACATAGAGTGCGTTGAAGTAATCCAGCCTTGAGGTGATGAAGGCATGGATGACAGTGGCGAGGTCGGAGTCTGAGAGATACAGCCGAAGCCGCTGGACAAGATGTAACTGCCAAAACGCACTCCCCGCCGCAGCCACAACTTGAGATGGCTTTCGGGTAGATCTTCTGCAGTAGTAGTTCTGCCCCAGGAGGGTGGTGTGGGGGATATTAGTTGGAAGTCTCTCTGGAGGAGGTTGGGTTCTTTTTCCCGCCCTCTCTCTGGCGGGGGGGTGGGGATATTAGCCTCGTGACTGATAAGTCGCTGCCTGTTTTCCCGCTGCTTTCTTCCTCCCCATCCCAACCCAGAGGCTCTGTTTTTGGGAGGCAGGAGGGGGTGGTTCCTGACTGACTGGGGGATTTTGGGGCCTGGGGTCAGGCTGGTCCCAATTTTAGGCTCCTCCCTTGGAACATCACTGGTTGGGGCTGGCTATTGAATCATGAGGTTCGGCCAATTCTGAGTGAATTCGACATCATTTGTGTCCAGGAGTCATGGCTGGTGGATGCCTCTGCTTTTGTCCTTCCGGGTTTTCAATCCTGGAGCCTTCCGGCCTCAAAGGTCTCCAGGTTTGGTAGGGCTGCGGGAGGATTGATGATTTTATTAAATTCATCGGTTCCTCTCTGAGGGTTTTTATTGCCTAGCCCCCCCCCTTAAATATCCTCGCTATGGTGTTTTCCACAGCTGATGGTGCGAAGTTTATAATCCTAAATCTGTATTTGCCCTCTAGGGGGTTTATGGACTTGGCTTTTTGGCCACTTATTGAGGACTATGTTGTTGGTTTGGAGGAGGAGTTCCTTGGATGCCCAATAATCCTGGCCGGGGACTTTAATTCTAGAATAGGTATGGATCACGCTAGGCAAGCGACTCTGTTGGGGATAGAGATTTCGGACAAATTTTTTGTCCCCCCTCATTTTTCCAGAGATCCAGAGAAATTGTACTCTGCTGGAGTACAATTTCTCAAATTCCTGTATGCTGGAGGTTGGAAGGTTCTTAATGGAAGGGCCCGTTCCAATAGACTGGGTCAGTACACCTTTGCCTCTCACGTAGGCAAAAGTGTCATCGATTATTTTTGCATTCAGGATGTTTATTTTGAGCACTGCAGGGATTTTGCTGTATTGATAGATGGGTTTAGTGATCATTTCCCTATAGCTTTGGTTTTTACTCCTTGTTTAGGTGCTAGTGGTGAGGTAGTCCGGCCAAACACCACGGTGGAAGGGGGGTTAGGAGATTTAGTCCCCCGGCTGCGATGGACTGACAAGTTAGGTACCTGTTCAGGGCTTTATTCTCAAGATAATTTTGTCCAGATGAAACAGTTGCTGTTGGACCCCCAACAGCTGTCAATCTCTTCTTACTATGCACTCTTTGCTAACCTATTGGAACAATTTGGGTCTCACCTGGCTGGGGAGAACTGGCTTTCTCCATCAGTAGTCAGTCCTCCCGCCCATCCTAAGTGGTTCTATCGGCAATGTTGGAAATTGAGGTCTCTTTTTAGGTGGAGTGCTAGAACCCTTAGGAGGGATACCTCTGCAAGGGCTGCTGCCCACTATCTTAATACCAAGAGGGATTATAAAAGGTTATAAAAAACTCCTTAAAGGAAAGAAAAAAGCCTTTCAGTTGGGGGCCTGGAGGGAGCTATTTACAGCAGCTCATGCCCAGGATCAGGTTGGTTTTGGGGAGTTGGTTAAGAAGGGATGTAGATCCCCATTTGTGCAGGGTCTTTTAGATGGGGAGGCTTGGCAAGCCCATTTTAAGGGAGTATTCTCCAGGATGCTGGATACTACTATTCTCAGGTGGGAGACGCTTGATACCCTCCTTTGCTGGTCTCCCGTTGATCAGGATGAGGTCTGCTTGTTATTGTCTCGGTTTAAGTCCAAGCGTGCCCCTGGGATTGATGGTATTCCTGCTGACTTGTTCAAACACAATATGGATTGGTGGGTACCTATTCTAGTCACACTTTTTACCATCATTAGCAATAGTGGGATGATCCCTGCGGTTTGGAACATTAGTATAATCATCCCCATATATAAGCAGGGGGACAGGAACCTTCCTCAGAACTATGACCCCATCAGTTTGCTCTGTGTGGTGACCAAGGTGTATGCACAATTCCTGTTAACTAAGCCTGAAGATTGGGCTGAGGAGGCGGATTTTTTTCCTGAGAAGCAGGCCGGTTTTCGAGCTGGCCGCTCAACTGTAGATCATTCTTATACCCTATGGCATCTTATAGAGAGGTATGTGGCAATTAGGTCGGGTCGTTTGATATTGACCTTTTTGGATCTTCGATCAGCCTTCGACTTGGTGAACAGGGATATTTTGTGGTCAAGGCTATACAGTACAAACATGGACCATCGGCTGATTTTCCTGGTCCATGCGTTGTATTCGCACACCTTTTTGAGGGTTAGGACAGGATGGGGTGGTCGAGTATCCAATTTGGTTCCTCTGACTAACGGGGTTAAACAGGGCTGTGTCCTGGCCCCTTTTCTTTTTAATTTTTATATTAATCGGATCATGGCCTTGCTTAGAAATTATTCTTTCATCCCGGCAAGAGTGGGAGGCTGTTTGGTCCCCATTTTGCTTTATGCGGACGATATGGTGCTACTCTCTCCCGCAGTTCTCTGAATGGATAGGATGTTGGGGGCAGTGAGTCAGTTCTGCAGGAACTCCCACCTGACAGTAAATACGGACAAAACTAAGGTTATGGTGATGGGACGCCAGGTCAGATCGCATATTTGGGTACTTGGAGGGGAACAGCTGGAACAAGTTCTGTCATATAGGTACCTGGGGCTGATTATCGATAGCAAAGTATCTTGGCTATCGCATGTTAGAACAGCATGCCTCAAATTGAAGCAAGCCATTGGGGGCCTCCTACGGTTTTGGAGGAATCATGGGGGAAAGTTTATTCCCCCTCCTTTGAAGTTATTTAATCTGAAGTTCAGATTGGGTGCTATGTTTGGGGCGGAACTATGGGCCCTTTTTTCAGTTGGTAAAATCAACGCCCTTCAAAATTTTCTGCTCAGGGCTTTCCTGGGGGTTCCCTGCTCCACCCCGCCTCGAGATGGGGTCCTTGCCCTTGGGCGTGGAGTTATCTCTCCGCCCCTTGCGGTACTGGCTCAGGGTTAGCGACATGGAGGAAGGTCGGTTGCCTCAGCTCTGCTGGGAGGAGTCGAGCTTATGGTCTTCCTCCAGGCTTTGGTGGGGTAGAGTTTCCAAGTTACTGCATGGACTGTGTCTCTCGACGGCATTTGTAAAGGAGATTCCTAGTGCTGAACGTGCTAGGATAGTTAAAAAACAGCTGGTGGACCAGGCTATCCAATCTGATCTGGGGGCTATTCAATCGCTAAAATGTGCCCCGTTTTACCACTGTTTTAAGTCCAATTCTGCCTGCGAGCATTATTTGGAGGTACTTGAAGTCCCCAGTTCGTGTAGGGCCTTGACTCTCCTTCGATTCAATCTTCTTCCCACCACGGTACTCCTGGGGAGAAGGAATGGCACGCCTTATGGGGATAGGTTATGTTCATGCAATACAGGGCTCATAGGGGATTTGCCCCATCTGTTGTTTTTTTGTCCTCTGATGGCGTATTGGCGGGATTTATATCTGCTGCCCTGGATCAATAGCCGGCTTTACCTCCCTCCGGCTCATTTACTGCAATTATGTTTGTCAGTACGATCATTTGATGCAATTTGCAGCCTAACTAAGTTGGCCTTACAGCTGGAGAAATGCTGATTTGGGCTTGTGGCAATTCGTGAGTAGGAAGGCACCCTGCTGTTTGTATGGTGGCTAGGTGGCCCTCTTTTGGAATCTATGTGTATATCTGATCATGCTGTCTTTACTGTAGATGCTTTGCTAGGTAGAGATACGCAGTTGCTGATAATTAGTGGTTATATACATTACCCGTTATTTATGTATTCTATTTTATTATGTTTAAATACCTTGTATGGATTTGTTATATTCAATTTTATATTTGATTTTACTCCTTTTGTTATGGCCAATGGTTAAACAAATAAACTGATTGATTGATTGATTGATTGATTGATTGATTGATTGATTGATTGACCGACCTGAGATTCCAGGCTGAGCTGCGAATCGAGGACCACACCCAGACTCCGCACTTGAGAGACCATGGGAGGGCAAACCCCCCCCAACAAGAGGAGATTCAACCACCCCCAGGTCCCCCAAGCCCTCGCCCACCAACATCACCTGTCTTGTCAGGATTCAATTGCAGATGGCTCAACTTCATCCAAGCCCCCACAGCTGACAGGCACTGGGAAAATAAGGAGACTGCATGGCCTGGGTTGATGGAAAAGGAGAGGTAGAGCTGAGTGTCATCAGTATACTGATGACACTGCATGCCCTGAAACCCCCTCATGATCTCCCCTAACGGCTGCATATAGATGTTAAACAAGAGGGGGGACAGAAAAGCACCCTGCGGGACTCCACACGTGAGGTCCCGGGGGGAAGATTTACACTCCCCCAAGACCACCCGGTGAGTTCTCCTGGCCAGTAATGAATGAGACCAGTCCAAGACCGTTCCGCCAATTCTGGCACAGTCCCACAGGCGACTGAGGCGAGTCACCAACACCTCATGATCGACTGTGTTGAATGCAGCTGAAAGGTCTAGCAGTACCAGTAAGGTCTGACGAACCTGGTCCAACGCCAGACAGAGATTGTCAACCAAGGCCACCAAGGCCGTCTCCGTACCGTACCCAGGACGAAACCCAGACTGGGAGGGATCAAGGAAACCGGTGCGGTCCAGATGTTCCGGGAGCTGCCGTGCCACAGCCCGTTCAATAACCTTCCCTAAAAAGGGAATGTTAGAGACCAGCCGATAACTGGCAGGATCATCAGTGTCAAGAGATGGCTTCTTGAGCAGGGGTCTAACCACAGCATCCTTTAGGCAATCAGGCACCCTGCCCTCCCGAAGGGAGGCACTAACCACCCCAGCCAGCAACGGCCGTAATGTCTCCTGACTAGCTTTCACCAGCCAGGACGGGCATGGATCTTGCTCACAAGTAGTGACACGAACAGATCCCAACAAGGACTCCACATCAGCAGGTGACACACACTATCTGAAACTGATCCCACAAAACAGGATAGGGCGGGGCATCCATAGCCCCAAGATGATCCTCTGCAATAACTGTGGTACCGAAAACATGACGGATGCGAGTGATCTTATCTACAAAGTACTCAATAAACTGGTCACAGCGGTCACTGGATTGCTCCAGGTCCAGTTGGAGGCAGGCAGGACTGACCAAGCCTTTCATTACCTGGAAAAGCTCCGCTGGACGTGACTTTGCAGATGCAATAAGGGCAGGAAAGAACTGCTTCTTTGCTACCTGCACTGCCACAGCATAGGCCTTTAAACTGCTCTTATGCTGCGATCGATCATACTGGTCGCGAGTCCGGCACCACCATCACTCTAACCGCCTGCTCTCCCGCTTCAAACACCGCAGGCCCTCAGTAAACCAAGGAGACCTGCAGGAGACTCGGGAGGGCAGAGGACGCCTAGGAGCCACTCTGTCAATGTTCTTGGCCAACAAGGTGTTCTAGAAGGCTACGAGATCATCGGCAGAGCGGGTGTCAAGGTCCAGGGGAAACTCCTCCAGAGCATTCCGGAACCGATGCAGTTCCATAAGTCTCCGGGGGCGGACCGATCTAATAAGTCCTGCTCCCTGCCGGGGGCTAACATGTGCCAGGATGCACGCCTTAAGGAGGTAAGGGTCAGACCATGACAAAGGCTCTACCCCCTTAACTCCTACTAAGTGACCCCTCCCCGCCTCAAGGCCGGTGCAGAAAACCAAATCCAGTGTATGTCCCTCCTCATGTGTGGGGCCACAGATGATTTAGGACAGGCCCATGGTTGTCATGGAGGCCATGAACTCATGCCTCGCTCGTCCAAGATCAGTGTCAGTGTGGATATTAAAGTCCCCCAGGACCACTAATCTAGGGGTCTGGAGGATCACATCTGACACCAGATCAGCAAGAGCATGTAGGGATGCCGCCGGGCAGTTGGGTGTACAGTACACCAGCAGCACCCCTAATCTGCCCCTGGCCAAATCCAACACAAGATGGAGGCACTCAACACCTGGTGAAGCCTGCACCGGATATCTCCTAAAAGACAATGCATCCTGGATAACAATGGCTACAGCCCCCCACCCCACCCCGTCCCTCCAGCCGAGGCTGGTGCTGCACAAAGAACCCAGCTGGAACTAGATCGGCCAAAATAGGGCCCGATTCATTGTCCAGCCAGGTCTCTGTAATACACACAAGGTCGGCGTCCCACTCCGGGACGTAGTTGCTCCCTGCTTAACAAATGATCCCTCTGTGGAGCTGATCAGAGGACATATGATTTTTTCGTGTGGCTACAGCATGTCTGTGAACTCAATGGCAGCAAGCACGGGAAATAAGACAACAATGGAGCATCTATAGTAACCCTGCATCCTGTCTGATGGCAGACATTGCAGAAAACAGTGCAGTCCAATAAGGGCTATTAATCCATAAACCTTGTTGATGGCAACAAGTATTAATCTAGATAATTCCTAATGATGGAGAGCCTTTATAATGTATTTTAACACAATCAAGCCTCACTATTGCAAACCCTGACTATAATGAACCCTGCTTTACAAATCCAAACTTCAAGAACTATTTCTATCAATTACATGGTTGTCAAACCCTATTAATGTGAACACCCTGGTATAAACTTTCCTCTGAGCCCATGGGAGTTTATTACACTGAAGTTATACTACATTGCCATAAGCCAAGGGTGCTGACCTTTTTCCCTCCTGTGGGCCACTTTGGAAATTAGTGAATAAAATCTGAACATGACCTCATATCCCTTCTCCCTGAGTTCACTCTTTCAGTGCTTGGCTTTCATTGACTTTCAGGATTTTACCCTGTGTGTGTGGCTTGGCTGAGTGCACAGTGAGACGGAGGGTGTTAACAGATCAAGCCTCACAGGCCTGGTTCAACCTGTTTTGGCCCAGCTGGGCCAGCATCATGGTGTCATGTTTGTTCCAGACCCCCCCAGATGTGGGCCTAGTTCAAACCCTGGTGGGGGTACCAGCNCCAGACCCCCCCAGATGTGGGCCTAGTTCAAACCCTGGTGGGGGTACCAGCTGGGCTGGAAATGTGGGCCCAGAATGATACGGGCCCACAATCCGGTCCCAGCAGCCGTCGAGATACCCCTAACCCCATCCTGGCCTGGCATGGGGGGTTGCCATGGCAGCCAGCCTCAGTGATGTGTGTTCCCGCAGCCAGAGCTAATCCAGCCAGAGGTAGCCCTCCCCACCCCACCATCTATTGCCAGAGCCTAGGAGAAGAACAGTGCCCAAAAGTACTCTAGAAATGTTTGGGGGTGAGTCCAAGGGGATTGCCAATGAGGTGGCTGAGGTATATATTTTTTTTCTTCTGAGCCACACTCTGAAGCTATTCACGGACTGTACTGAGGCTTTAGAAGTCACGTGTTTCAGCATTCTTTCCATGTATGAGCTCAAGAATGGCCTCAATATAAAACTAGAGAGAAGAATTAGGGACAGGTTCTTCAGATACACAGCAAACTCAAACCTGAAGCAATTTACTCAGGATGTTTCTGAAAGGTGTGTAAAGGACTTCTTGAGCTTTTATGAAAGAGCTAAGTATCTGAGTGACAGGTATGACTTCTCTGAAGACAGCTTCCACAGCAAGGTCTCCAAGTTAGCTCTTAGCCAACCTGTCAACTTTGAAGAGTTTATGTGAAGCTGTTCATGCTTGTAATGTAAAAGAAGTGGGCATGGATGAGCTCTAGAAGAATATGGCATTGTAGAAAGCCTCATATCTTCTCCCGAGTTAAAGGATTACCAGACCAGTGAAGAGAGATACCTGAAAACCTTCAACAAAAAGGGAAACATCAGGAATTTGAGGGAAATTAGCTCTTTCCTCTTCTCAATACCATGCAGCAATGCTCATACAGAAAGGGTTTTCTCTCTGATGACCACAGTTTGGAGAAATGAAAGAAATAGGCTGGAGGTAGACAGTGTGAAAGCAGAGCTCCAGAACTGCACCACTTTTACAGGACAATGCAAGGACGTATGCAGAGTTTCTAAACAACAAAAAACGTCTGAGGGATGCCCAGAATGGACAGAACTAGAAACACCAATAAGGTATTTGTAACAGAGAGAAGAGGAAAATGGGAACGATAGGACAGGGTGCATTGTTGCAGGGCTGAAAGAAGCCCTTTACACACCTTCCAAAAACATCCTGAGTGCTGATGCCCTTAGGCTTTCTCCCCTTGGAACTTGGACTGTTGGCTCTCTTCCCCTGGAAGCTGATTCCCTAAGTTGGGCTCTCTCCCCTTGGAGCTTGGTCATTAGCTCTCTCCCCCCTGGACTCTGCTCCATGAGCTTCTTCCCCTCTACCCCACCCCACCCCAGGGCATGGGGTTGTGTTTTGTTCCCTTGGAAATTTGATTCTTTGGGCTCTCTTCCCCTGTGTTGGGGGTTGTCTCTGGCTAGGCTGCTAACATTCCCTTCCATGCTTCTTTCCCGCTGTCTGAGCTAGAACCCTGGTAAGATCTGGTGGACTACACTGGCAATAGCAATAACCCCTGTGATTAAACTGGTTTGCTCAGCAGCCCCTTGGGGCACTAAAGCCTGAGCCACCGCATTCCAACCTGAGGGGTTCTGTTTCAGTTTTGCACTGCAGTCAGGGCAGTGTGATGTAGTGATGGTGCAGGACCTGGACCTGGGAAGCCAGGGTTCAAATCCTGTCCTAGCCATGAACTCACTGCGTGGCTTTGGGCAAGTCACAACCTCTCACCCTCAGTTTCCCATCTGTAAAATGGGAATATGTGTGTGTCTGTCTTCCCCTGTGTTCCCCTCACCCTTGTCCCCAGAGCTACTTGCACTTGGAAGAAGGGTTTGTAAAGCTAGGAACAAGGGGAGACAAACTGAAGGCTGTTTGGAATGAATTAAAGGACTTTTAGGAAGGGACAGCAGTGGCCTCGAGATGAGAAGCTCCCCATCAATGATTAGCACCTTATACTGGACAGTGGACTGAACAGACGCATCCTCGGCGAGCTGGTCACAGTCTTCCACACTATGGTGCGCTGTACAGTCATTTCTATTTTAATCATAGTGATTCTAAATTTTCATCAAATCATGTAAATTAGCATATGTAAATGTTATGCAACTTTTTGTCCTATATTCTGGTGATGCATCAGTGGTCACCCTATGCACCCATTATCCTGCCCCAGCTGTGATGCAGTCACACAGGAATGGCTCCAGAGCCCTCCATACATAGCCACACAGAGGACCTCACTGCAGGGCAGGGCAAATGGGAACTGGGCCCATGGAGTGGCAGCATGCTACCTCAAGTTGGGCAGCCTTACCCCACTTTGGGTAAGGCAGCTACACCCAGCATCCTTGGTCTTTTCTGAGGACGCAGGGCATAGCAGTCAGCTGCCCACCCTGCCCCAGGGCTGGGTGAACATCTGGTGGCCACTGAGCACACGAGCCACTGCATTGCATGGCGATGAGTCCCAACTTGGGGAAAGGCTGCCCAACATGTGACTGTACCCCTTATGTCCAAAATGGAAGTCCAGTGACTGCCAGAAAGAGACTGCAGTGAAATTTCAAGGGGTGTATGTGTGTGGAAATTGGCTATTCTGGTGAAAAGCAAAACCATAATCCCATTTTTGGAGGCATATGTTTTTGAAAGGCAGTATAAAAAAGAATAAAAACATTATTACCAACTAGGCATTATACTTGGTTCTCAGCTGTGCTCAAGAGCCGCTATGTGTGAATCCAAAGTCAGATCAGTCCTTTAGTATCCATGACTGATTCGTAGCTGCTTGCCTAATCATCTCTCAAATTCCTATCACCACGGAATTTAAGAATTATGTCAGGAATTTTGACTGAGAGTAGGTGCCTCAGAGGGAATTCTGTTCTTTGCCTCTCCAGACCCCAGGAGGCTCTTCTGATATCTGTTGATAGCCACCCCGAGCTGTTCGCAGGAGGGGCAGGGTATAAATGTATTAAATAAATAAATAAATATCTGTTGTGGGATTTCTTCTTCCTTGTTTGAAGTACAAGCTGTCGCTACTCACCGCTGGGAGTGGAATTTGTATGTTCTGTATCCTAGAGCGACCCAGACAATGACCACAGCAGCCTAAAGTGCATCATGGATTTGAATATGCACAACTGAGGTGGACTCAGCAATGGCAGCACAACACACACAGCCTGAATCTCATCAGCACTCTACTACTACAGCTACTAATAATTTCTATAGTACTACCAGGCGCGGCTGGCCCCCCAGGATGTTTGGGGCGCTGACCCCCCCCCCCAAGTGCCGAGGGCCCGCCAGGC
>QEPC01003616.1:264678-276767 GCA_003113815.1 Sphenodon punctatus | reverse complement strand
ATGTTAACCCTGGGAACTCCTTGCTGCTGCGTTTTGTCAGTGTTTTGCCAGTGTTTCCCTGTGTTTGGGGTTTATACATTATTTATTTTAAGCTTGATGTGCATGTAGATTGTGTTTTCTTCCATCCGATGTTAACCATGGAAACTCCTTGCTGCTGCGTTATGCCATGCCACTGGCCTACCATCTCCCTGGCTCCGCCTACCGTCCCCCTGACTCCACCCACCGGATCACCGGCCCCTCCAAACTCAAAACCCACCAGTCGCCCCTGAGTACTACTAGGTGTACACAGCGCTTTACATTAACAGATTTTTGCTGTCCCTGCTCAGTGGGCTTACGATATAAGACAAGGGTGAGGGGAACACAGGGAGAGACAGACAGACACACATATTCCCATTTTAGAGATGGGGGACTGAGGCTGAGACTGACCCAGTGTCAGTGGGAAGGGGGACAAGGGGGATGTAACACACCTGTACCCACACGGACGTTCCGTTCACACCTGGGTGCTGGCAGGTCTGCGGGAGGAAACAATGCCCATCAGGATAGGATTTGGACCATGTAAGTCTCAAGGAGATGAGGCACCTATGATCATAGGGTGCCGAGCACCAGAGCAGGTCTGCGCCTCCCTGCTCTTGATAACAACTCCAGACACACTCACTTGCATGGGAACGGGAGGTTAGGGTTGGCAAGTGGGGGCTTGGGGGGATGGAAGGCAGGGTCCTTGGATTGAGGGGGAAAGAGGTAGGGTCACACAACACATGGGATGGGGGATGGGAGTCCCAGGGAAGGGTGAGGAAGCCGCACACACACACCTTTTTTGTTGATACACGCACACCAGAGGGGAAGGGGAGCACAAGGGAATCAAACAAGCACTCACAACTCTTCAACACACACATAACAATGAGGTACACAGTCTCACGTAACTCTAACAAGGGGGCCAACTTCTCGCTCAGATTACCGGCGCTGGGTGTCTCCCTGTGCTGGCTTTTATGTAGTAGGCTCCACCCACCTGCATGCCTGCTGCCGCGCAGAGCACCACAGCGGCCCAGGCACTGACCCCACGCTGCGTGGGGTCACTGTAAGCGGCGTGGTGCTGCTGTCATGTGGGTGGGTTGCCTTGGGGCACTATGTGGAGGAGTGGTGAGAGAGCAAGACACATTGGGGTGTCAACCCAGGGCCACCCAGTGAGTTTATGGCTAGGGCAGGATTCAAACCCTGACTTTACAGGACCAAGTCCAGCACCTTATCCATTACACCACACTGGCTGAGAGGTTGTGACTTGCCCAAGGCCTCCCAGTGAGTTTATGGCTAGGGTGGGATTTGAATCCTGGCTTCCTAGGTCCAAGTCCAGAACCTTATTCACTACACCACACTGGCTTTCAAGGGAATTATGTGGTTAGACTCCAGAGGAAAAAGATCAAGAAGAACATTGATCTTAAGTTAGCTAGGGTGAGGAGGTTGCTACTCTTATTCTGACAAAACTGGTCACGTGGCCTGAAATGATAGGGGACTGCTGTTTTAAAGGGTAATTTCCTATCTACCATGTGGAGAGTTACCTGCATGACTCACCATTAACCATAGTGTTAATCATACCACTTTAAATCCCAGCACATTGCACTGTAAATGTGTCAGGTGCATGGACTGGGGCACAGAGAGTTAGTGCTGATGCTGGAGTGTGTCATGCAGGATTGGGTCCATGATCTTGGTGCTGGTGAGTGAGTGCAGGATCAAGTCCAGAAGGTCAGGAACAGGGATCAGCACACAGACTATGGGAAAGGGAAGAACAGGCAGAAAGATGGATGGACAGTCTCACGCAGGTCAGGACAGACAAGATAGGCAACAAACTGGCACAGCTCTGGCACCAGGCAAGATGGGCTCCCCAGGCCAATGAGGCCATTGCTAGGGGGTGCATCAAGCATCAAGGGCAATCCCACGTAGAGTGCGCTGTAGTAGTCTAGCCCTAAGGTTACGAAGACATCAATGGCGGTGGCCAAATCCAAATCTGATTTTAAAAGTTGCAGCCTTCTCCAAAGATGAAATTGATGAAAAGCACTCCAGGTCACTGCCACAACATAGTGATCCAGGTGCAACAATGGATCCAAGAGCACCCCATTGCTGCAAACCTGAGTGATCAGGGGAGACTGGACCCCATCAATAATAGGGGTTCCCCATCAATAACAGCCCCAATCTTCTTCCTCTGCAGGTTGGGGTAATACTGAAGCCGGGAACAGCAAGCTCCTCCCTGCCCATGTATTATGGACTTGATCTCTGTCTCCACTGTGGTCACAATTTCTTCTTCATTTATAGCTCCCTTCTCAGGCAGCAGCTCAAGTGCATCTCTTTACTACACAGGTGAATAAGGGGAAGCAAATATTTGTCCTAGTATGTCATGCACTGGAGTACTATACTGTATTGGAAAGGGATTTGGCTGTCTGTGGGCTGTGGCTCCAGATTGTGTATTGGTTGCGATCTGCTTTCCCCCCAGGTACAGCCCTCATAAAAGGATCAAACTACCCATCCTGTACCCATCAACCTTCTTCCCTCCATATACACCTACCAGTACTTGAATATCCCATGGTCCCCATTCCAACTACAAACCCATACAAAAACATACAAACACTTATCCCACATCCCTGGCTGTTCCCCCAAACTTGTACCTGAATACACATCACCCATCTCTCAGTCTTCTCCCCTCCATATACACTCCACCACCACCTAGGTACACCCTCCTCATATAAACATTGCTCCCCACCCCTTGCTACTCCCAGTCTCATCTCACATAACCCATTTCTCAGCCTTGTCCCCCATAAACACTCCCCCAGGACTTGCCTGTCCCTTCCCCATACAGATATTTCCCCCATGGCACGGCTGCCCCCTTTCTTGTCTCCCTGTACACATCCTGCATCCATCAACCTGGTTCCCACCATATACAGCCCCCCAAGTACTAACTGTTCCATTCTCCACAACCCAATGAAAGCATATAGGGAAGTCTTGCTGCTCCCTGACTCCCACCTGTCCCCAGCTTTGCCCCAAGTTGCAGTGAAAGAGGATTAGAGTGATAGACCAAGGCAAAGTGCGGGTACATGGAGTCTAAGTTGTAAGTGAGCACAATATACAAGCTTGGACAATGTCTATACTGCTTATATGGTGCACAAGATAAGGCAGGAGCCTTAACTTACAACTTCCATGCTTTGGGGAGAACAAGTGAATTTGTAAGAGCCTTAACTTGTCTCTTAAACCAAAGGTTTTTTTATCCTAGATTTTCCCTGTTTTTTGAAAGGGGAGTACACTAAATTCCTCCTCCTACAAACCAGGAGTCCCAGATCCCAGCCCTCCTGCTCTAACCAACTATTCACCTCCTAGAGAACCCAGGAGTCCTTGTTTCATGCCCCCATACTCAGTCAAAACTAGGGCTGAAACAAAATTTCACTCTTCTCAAAAGTCTCATCGAGAATAGGCTTCTCAAAGAGGTTTTATCGTCTCGAGAATCTCATGAGAAATGGGTGTATTTTTTAGATTCTCAAGAATCTCGCAAGATCATGCCAGGTCTGTGAGATTCTCATGAGATTCTCTCAAGAATTAATTTCATTCTCTTTTCAGCCCTAGCCCCCACTCCCTTCCATTGAACCCAGCAGTCCTGGCTCCTAGCTCCCCTGCTCTAACTCACTAGCCACTACTCACCTCCCATTGAACCCAGGAATCCTGGCTCCCATCCCCCTCCTCTAACCCACTAGCCCCATCTCTCCTCCCATTGAACCCAAGAGTCCTGGCTCCCAAACCCCTGTTCCAACCCACTAGCAACTACCTCCGTCCATTGAACCCAGAGGTCCTGGCTCTCAACCTCCTGCTCCAACAAAAAAAACCACCTCCCCTCCGAGAGAACCCAAAAGTCCTGGCTCCTAGCCCCCCTGCTCTAGTCCACTAGCCCCAACTCCTTTCCCATTGAACCCAGGAGTCCTGATTCCCAGCCACTAGCCCCTATTCCTCCCATTGAACAATCTAACCCACTAGCCACTATTCCTCTTCCATTGAACTCAGGAGTCCTGGCTCTCTGTCTCCCTGCTCTAACCCACTAGATCTACTCCCCTCCCATTGAATCCAGGAGCCCTGACACCCAGCCCCCTTGCTCTAACCAACTACCCCCTCCAACCTCCCAGAGAGCCCAGGAATTCTGACTCCCTACCCCCCTGCTCTAACCCATCAACCCCTACTCCCCTCCCAGTAAACCCTGGAGTCCCAGTTCCCATCCCACCTGCCCTAACCCACAACCTCTACTCCCCTCCCATTTAATCCAGGAGTCCTGCCTCCCAGCCCCCCCCCTTTTCTCCAAAGGGGCTTAAAGAGCTGGAGACACTCTACAATCCTAATTCATGATTCTTTCCCCATTGTTACTTGACTCAGGATCTCATGAAAATGTAGTCTTCATGGCACAGCCGGGCATTGCTCCCTTGCCCCACTCCAGAATTAATGGACTCTTATCCCTAATTATATGCCCCTGAACCTCACCAGAGTCCAGCTAGCTTTTTATTTTGATTCGTGTCCATCCTCACAAAACTGGCCAGCCTGATGAACCTGAACTAGCATTCTGTGCATGTGTGACGTTATCTTAAGAACCTCACTTCCTCCACTGGATAACATAGAAAATTCAAAACATTATAACCTAAAACATACATGACATATTTTCAAAATCCAAACTCAGGTATGGACTAGAATACACACTTGAATTTTCTGACATCTCTACACCTCCTGATGAATAACTTTAAACAACTTTTTCTGCATCAAGAGAAAGTGTTTCACAAAAAACAGGGGAAAAAAACAACAGGAGTTCCAATTCTCTCCAAATCAGAAGGTCAGCCAACCATCATTACCTGAGTCTTGTCTGGATTGAGCTTCAATCAGCTCATTCTCATCCAGTCCCCAACAGCAGCCAGGCATCGGGGAAGCACCGAAACTGGGTCAGATTAAAAAGAGAGGTAGTGCTGGGTGTCATCAGCCTACTGATGGCACTTCACCCCAAACCCGTGAATGACCTCACCCAGCAGCCTCATATAAAAGTTGAACAAGAGGGGAGAAAGAATAGTTCCCTCTGGGACCCCAAGGTTTTAAATCTGCTACCAGTTAGTTTCATGAAGTGTCCCCTTTTTCTAGTACTATTTGGGAGGATAAATAACCATTCCCTATTTACTTGTTCCACACCGCTCATGATTTTATCAATTTCTATCATATCCCTGCTCAGTCATCTATTCTCCAAGCTGAAGAGCCTTAACCTATCAAGCCTCTCTCCATACGGGAGCCATTCCATACCTTTTAGCATTTCTGTTGCCCTTCTCTATATCTTTTCTTGTTCTACTATGGGTTTTTTGTGGGGGCGGGGGGAAAGTTGAGTTGGAATGACTAGAACTGCACACAATATTCAAGTGCGGTCATACCATAAATTGATATAGAGGCATTATAATATTTTCAGTTCTATTCTCTATCCTTTTCTGACTAATTCCTAACATCCTGTTTGCTTTTTGGCTGCCTCTAAACATTGAGCTGAGGATTTCAATGTACTGTCCACAGTGACTCCAAGATCCTTTTTCTGAGTGGTAACCCCTAATTTAGAAACCAGCATTGTCTATATATAGTCTGGAATTGATTATTTTTCCCTATGTGCATCACTTTGCACTTGTCAACATTAAATTTCATCTTCCATTTAGATGTCCTGCAATTCTTCACATTCCACTCAGGTTTTAATTACTTTGAATAACTTTGTGTCATCTGCAAATCTGATCACAGCTCAGGAGTCCACTGTCATCAATATGCAGATGACACCCAACTGTATTTATTATTTCCAGCTGACCCAGGCCCCGCGGTCTCGTTGCTGTCCTGGTGTCTGGCTGCTTTGGGCAATTGGATGAGGTCTAGTCGATTGAAGCTCAATCCTGACAAAACAGAGGTGATGCTAGTTGGTGGGGCCGGGAATCTGGGGGAGAAGGACACCCCTTGAATTGGGGGGGTCCATCCTCCTTTGGTTCTATCTGTGTGGAGCCTGGGGATGCTCCTGGATGTGCAGATGTGCCTGGATTTGGAGGTGTCAGCTGCGGCCAGGGGCACCTTCCACCAATTGCATCTACTGAAGAGGCTCCGACCATAAGTCTCAGGCTCTGATCTCGCCACTGTCATTCATGCATTTGTCACCTCAAGGCTAGACTTTTGTAATATACTTTATGTGGGGCTGCCCTTGGTGATGGTCCAGAAGCTGCAGCTAGTGCAAAATGCAGCAGCCCGCCTGCTTACGGGGACAGGTCTCAGGGAGCATATAAAACTGGTGCTCCAGGCAATGCACTGGCTGCCTATTGTCTTCCAGGCCCAATTCAAGATGATAGTTTTGACTTCTAAAGCTCCTTGGTGGGGGAGACAGATAAGGGTGGGAGGAAGGGTTGAGGGGAGGTTTTACTTATTTCTGCACTTTTACTGAGTTTTTATATGTAATTTTGTATTTTATGTTTTATATATCTTTTATATTGTATATTTTATATTTTGGGTTGTAAGCCGCCTCAAGCTGCCGTGTTCCTTCAGAAATTTAGAGTGAATACCATCTGGTCCTGGTGATTTTCAAATCAAATTTATTGACATCGGCTCGAGCTTTTGCCATGGCAAAAAAAATAATTCAAAAACAAATAATTATACAAACATATATATAACAAAATCATACACCACATATACACTCTATGGTGTGTAACAAAAGTCAAAGGATAAGATCATCTACGCTGTTCCATTTTAAAAGCAAATAAAGCAACTCTCAAAATTATATTAGATTCCTTCTGATGGAGGAGCCAAACAAATTTTGAAGATCAGTAAAAAACCTTAGTAAAAATGAGTGTAAATAAAAACTCCATAAATCTTTATACAGAGAACATTCCACTGAATAGTGAAGAATATCTTCAACAGCACCAGACTGGTAACGACATAATCTTAAATCCCTAAATGTAATTTCCTCCCCGTGTTAAAAGTGGATATCATTTGTCATGTTTGAAATCTTCTAAGGCCCTTTTCACTATTGCGCTCCCCCTCCCACACGTGTGTGTGGGGAGGGCGTGTGAATGCCACGGTGGGTGCAGGGGGGATGGGTGGGCACCCATGGGAACACCACGGGTGGAGGGTGGGGTTGCGTGCATGCTCCCACGCTCCACCAACCTCCACCCATCATCCATGCACAGAGCAACAGGCACCAATGCCCGATGCTCTGTGCGTGGAGGTGGGTGGGGGTCCATGGGAACTCACACACACACACCATCCACCCACCAAGCCGCCCACCTATTCCCCCACTCACCACAGCCCGTGTGAAAAGAGCCTTAGTGACACCAACTTTAAATCAAGTGACATGTAACTTTCCATTTCCCAATCTGTTTTCCACAAGTACAGAGAGGAAAAGCGACAAGTTCTAATGGAAGCCAAGTTCTCCTGTATAGCAATGTCTTTTATCCTTTGAAACGTAATATAGCCTTTTCTCTAACAGTAAAAATTCTTTTTTTATCATTATGTAAAAGCCCAATCCACTATAAGGTTGGAGCGGGGAGAGCGGGGCCGTGAGGCGGAGCCACTGCCAGAGTTGTCAGTCACCTGCCTGTTTGTTGGGAGCGAGGGGTGGAGCGCAGCACCTGGGGGCGCAAGGATAAAAAGCCAGTGGAGCCTACGGCGCCTGTTGGAGCAGGGAGACTGGGGTCATGAGGTGGAGCCACTGCCAGAGTTGTCAGTCACCTGTCTGTTTGCTGAGAGCGAGGGGCGGAGCACAGCACCTGCGGGCGCAAGGATAAAAGGCCAGCGGAGCCTATGGCAGTGCCATAGGCGTGCGCCAAAGAGTTGCACACTCAAGGGTGTGCCCTTGAGAGTCGCCCTTGAGTCGCACTAGGGTCACCAGGGGATTAACAGCAACTTGTCTTGTTGAGAACTGACTCGCTGGTGAGTTTATTGGTTATTTTTCCTTTATGAGCACTTTCCTCTCCAGTGATATGTCAACTCATAAGCGTTCATGTGCAGATGCGGCTCTTGCCTCACCCCCCAATAGTAAATCAGTCCAAACAGAGGAAAATAGACAGCTTTTTGACTAGAAATGTAAGACCTAGAGCATTGGGTCTGAGTTCACCCTCCCCCAATATGAATCTTTCCTTTGTTCCGTTAGACTTACAGGGTGAGAGTGCTCAGATTATTATTAATTAAATTATTAATTATTAATTATTAATTAGTATTATTATTACAAACATTATGTAGTGCCAGTCATGTGCTTGACGCTGTACAGAACATAGGCGGTCCCTGCCTGTGGCTTACAATCTAAAAGACAAGGAGGGGGAGACAGGGATAGGGGACAGTGGGAGAGACAGGGGAGAAGACAAACAAACGTTCATTATAAACCAGGGTGTTAATCATTCTTCTCCAGTTTCATATCCTGTAGAAAAAGACTGCTCAAATACAAGGGTTTTCGAATGCCGATTACAAAATGCTAAAGACTTCAGACTGGTGTCTTTTTTGACAGAACATGTTTCTGTAACTTCTCAAACTATTTGTTTTATGTTCTCTCAACTCAAAATGGTTGATTCTAAGTTGGAGGAGCTCCAGGAGCTTGTTACCTCTCATTTAGCCCCGGTTTGTCATACAGGAGGGAATTCTTACCCAAAGGGAAGGGGGGGGTTACCCCTCTGGAGGTAGGGGAGGGGAGGGAAGGGAGAGGTATTACGACTGTTAAAATGCAAAGTTGTGGAAGGGAAGCTGAGAGAGAATTTATCTCCCTTCCATTAAATGTAATCTTCATGATATTAACTCTCCCTTCTGGTCGTTTGCCTTTCTGGAACTCCCCCCTAGATGTAGCTGAGAATTTAAGGATTCTGCTCCAGGCACCTGCTACCAGCAAAAATATTCATTCAATCAATCTTATATGCCATACTAAAGGGCGCCGGATTGTGAACATTGCTTTTGATTCTGCTGAACTGGTGGCTCTTATTTTTTAAAAAGAACATCTTTTGAAGGCATGTTCAATCTTTCTCTCTAGAGCATACTCTGAAGGAATAGGACAGATGCTTGAGGTCAGAAATTCAGAGGGAAAGGTCCACAGTGGAGGCGGCTTAAGTATTAAACAAGGACCCCTAAATCTAATGATCACAGCACTGCGGGCAGGCATGTGTAATCAAAGTCAACACAGGGAGCAGGGACTAGCAGCCAATCAGGAGGATGATTTAGCGGTACTCCCACAGGATAATAGTAGAGAAATGGATATTGGAAGGAGTAATAAGAATGCACAAAACTCCTTCGATCATAGATGTACCCAGGACCCTCCATCAGCTCCTGTGGTAAAGCTAGAACAGAATGATCTGCTGATAGGTATGGAATCTTTGCACTCCCAATTGGGGAAGTTAATGAATGACAATTTACTACAGTTGGTAAATATTAAATAAGGAAAAGAGGGATAGAGCTGGACCAAGAAGTCATCTGGATTTGGGAGTGCAATTTCCAGGCACTTCCGGTAATTTGCTTATACCACCTCCAGTACCCTGGGAATTTGAGTTTGGTGGGAATGGAGCTGCTCTGAGCACAGTAGTTTCATCTAAACAGCTGCAAGCGAATAAGGCTATCCTATTGGATTCCTCAGTGGGAGACTCAGTGATACTGCAGTTTTCCTTTAGGGAAACAGTATTAGAAATGAGACCCCTTGACTTGGTGGAACAGAATCTGGCAGGAAGTAAGGGAGGAAACCAGTTTTTGGTCTCCCCTGATTTGGAGGTTAGTCAGATAAGGCCAAGTGGCTCGATGAATCCTTCAGGAGACCCTGGGTTAACAAACTTCTGCTGTGAAATAAATAGAACAGAGGGGGAATTGATTGGTAAGGGAACAAGGAATCACGTAGAAGAAGTCTTGGAGAATTTGGGGACCCTCTCTCTACCCAAGTTACCTTCCATTCTTGGGAAGGGTAATTCAATGCCAGATGAGTTGGCAATTGGTGCCCAATGACAATCTAAATGGCCTCATGCCATCACGCTAGCATCCTGGAATATCCACGGTTGGAAATCTTGGCTGGAAAATGGTGGTGTTGAGGCTATATTGCCATATGATATCTTTTGTGTCCAAGAAACATGGATCGATAATATTGCAAACCTTGAGTTAGTGGGATATAAGATCTGGGCATGCTCTGCTACTAGGGAAACCAAATATGGAAGAGCAGCAGGGGGCCTTGCCATCCTGATAAAATCAGGGCACATGTTGAAGGGGGAGAAACTCTTAAATCCCCCTTTAAATTCTATGGCAGTAAGGTTCACATGGGGATTGCACGGGGGTCTAATAATTATTAACACCTATATATCCTGTTCCAAAAACATCACGGAAATATCTGTTATTTGGAGGTCTGTAGGTAACTTTATAGAAGTTTGCAGTGAAAAATTTCTGAATTATACTCCCATTTTGGTTGGGGATCTAAATGCAAGAATCAGTGATTCCGATGCCAGAGCTTATGAACAGTTGGGTCTAGAGGATGAATGTGATACAGAAGGAATAAGCCGGACCTCTAGGGACCGTATTTGTAACTCCAAAGGCCTTCAACTTATTAAATGGATATTTAGAATGCATTGGACCACCTTAAATGGGAGGGGAGAAGCAGACAAACAGGGGGCTTATACTTTTATTGGGAAACAGGGAGCAAGCGTTCTTGACTACATATGTGTTCCAGTGGTGCACCAAAACAAATTTTCAGACTTCGCAGTCATTCCCTCCCGAGTTAGTGACCATCAATTACTCAGGGTGAAGATCGAAATAGGGGATCTTTTGAATTGTGTAAAAGGCAAAGGAAAGATTAAATGGACTTCCAGAATGGCTGAAGCAGCAACTGAACTGCTTAAAGTGTCACCTTGTAAGGGGCTGATAGCACCCGTTATAGGACCATCGTCTACTGACGATATGGCCTTGACCCTCCATACTGATTTAATTGGGGTAGTGTGCAACTCCTTAAAATCCTCTCTGCAGGGTGGATCCTGGATTAAGAGTTTTTCCTGGTTTGATAGAGAATGTGAGCGCCAAAAGCGTGCAGTAAACTTAGCAGCACGCCAGTTTAAATTTAATCCAGTAAGTAAGAATCTTGAAAAGTTGAGAGTTGCTAGATCTATCTACAGGAAAATGGTTAAGGACAAGAAAAGGAGCTTCCAAATGGCCCAATGGGAAAAATTAAGATCGGCAATGGAGCAGAAAGACAGCACAAAATTCTGGAGTCTGATTAAAAAGGGGTTTGGTGAAGGTCGTGCGATACCAATCCTGGATATTCCACCCCAGAAGTGGAATCATTTCCAAGGTATATTTGGAGGATCCAGTAAGTCTGTCTGATTGTCCCCCCCTGGAATCCCATAGAAGAGTTAGAAGTTCAAGCCCTTATTGCTAGGGATGGGCGAATGCAGTTTGAAGTTTGGAGTTCGGCCCGAACTCCACCTGTTCGGACGAACGAACCCGAACCCGAACCCGAATCCAAACACAAACTGACTGAACCGAACTCAATTCCGAACATCAAAATGACCGAACAGTTCAGTCAGTTTGGATCATGTTCGGGTGAGTTCGGGTGGCAAAAAAAGGTTCACTGGAAGGTCAAACGTGACAGGGAGGGGTAGTCACTGAGGAGCAGACTTCCAGGCACCAGAGGTGGAGAGGCTTGCAAGAAACAAAACTATCTGCCTCCCCCCTTTCCAACACCTTCTGAGCTCGTCACTGTTCCTGAGCAGCAGGCGTTTCAGAAGGCTCCGTCTCCCAGCATTTCCCAGCTCCCCAATCCATTGCCATCCTCCTCGCATTTCACCCATCCAACCCATCTACCCCCATATTCTCATTCATTTATTTAGCTTAGCTTAGATAGATTTAGATTTCTTTAAGTTTCATTTCAGTTTTGTACTAAAATGAAACTTAAACCTTAAACCGAAACCTTGTGTTGTTTGTGATTCCCCCCATCCCAGATAGATAGATAGATAGATAGATAGACAGACAGACAGACAGTTGTAGGAGTTAGCTTAGTGATATAGATAGCGTTAGTGATTTAGTTTTAGTGTTTGTAGGAGTAGGCCTGTGTACTTATTAGATAATCCNCA
>QEPC01003616.1:217634-264627 GCA_003113815.1 Sphenodon punctatus | reverse complement strand
CAAATAAAAAAAAAAAAAAAACATATCAAACCAAATAAAAAACCAAAAAAACATATAAAAAACCCAACAAAAAAAACCCATAACAAAACATTTCCCGAATGGCTGAACCCGAGCCGAACGGCCGAATCAAACAGCCGAACCCAAACCCGGCGAACTAACCGAGCGGACTAACCGAACGGACGAACCGAATGTTATAAGAAGGGCCCTAGAAACGATCCGGCAAATTACAGGCCCATCAGTCTGTTGGGCGTGATGGCAAAATTATATGGTAAATACTTATTGGCCAAATTGGAGGGTTGGGCAGAAAAAGGAAATATCCTTTATGAGGAGCAGGCAGGATTTCAAGCAGGACGTGCTACCATTGACCACTGTTACATTCTAGAACATCTGGTCAATAAATATTCTCGATCTAGGAAGGGCGGCCTCTTTGTGACCTCAAATCAGCTTTTGATTTGATTGACCACGAAAGGCTTTGGGCAAAGTTGGTATCCCTAAATCTGAACAGATGGCTCCTTTTTCTGATTAGGGGACTATATAGTCATAATCATATGAGAGTCCGCAGGTCCAATGAGGGGCATCTGATGGATGCCATTCTGGTCCAGCTAGGAGATAAACATGGATGAGTCTTGGTGCCTTTTCTGTTTAAGATCTATATAAATAACATTGTAGATATTTTTTAAAACGAACAAATTTCTGCCCCCAAAATAGGCAATAGAACTCTTGCATTGCTTCTTTATGCAGATGATATGGCGTTGTTATCTATTGCCGAACTTGGGATGAGAAGAGCTTTAGAGATCTTAGGCTCTTACTGTAGGTGCGAAAGACTCAAAATTAACTACGACAAGACAAAGGTTGTGGTTTTTGCCAGGAAAACCCATACTCAGAATTGGTATTTAGATGAATTTTAAATAGCTCAGGTTCCTTTTTATAGATATTTGGGCTTGTGCTTTGCCGCTTCTGGTTCTTGGTCGCACAACGTGGCAGCCGCCAAGCTGAAAGCCCAACAAACTGCAGGGGGAATTGTTAGGTTTTGGGCTACTGGGGGGTAGGGGGGAAGATGATTAAACCAGCTATCTCCATGTTAGCTCATAAACTTATTCCGCAAATGCTTTACGGAGCAGAAATATGGGGCTTTGAGGCCTCTGCTTTGGAAACAGTACAAAATAAGGTGCTTAGACAGCTTTGGGGAGTCCCAATCTATACCCCGGTTGCCTTTCTGAGGGCAGAGACGGGGGTTGTTTCTGTTGCATTCCAAGCGTGGGTGGTCATTAGTAACTTTTGGATCACATTGATGTTTTTGCCTAAGGATAGCCTTACCATTGCCTGTTGGGAGGAGCAAGGAGATTTGGGTATTAGTCAAACATGGAGATCTCGACTTGTTCTCCTCCTTAGAGATATTGAGTTTTCATTGAAGGCTCTGGACGGTCTCTCCAGGGATTCCCTGAAAAGTTTACTGAAGTCACAAATATTAGATATTGGTAAGCAACAAGATATGGCCTTAGTGGCAGAGTCAGTGATTGCCCCTTACTATGGGAAATTTAAATTGGTGCACTAACTGGAGCAATATCTGGTCTGCATTTCGAACTTTGCCTTAAGACAGGCGCTTACACTTGTTAGATTCCAGCAAATGCCTTCTAAGGTACTGGAAGGTCGACTAAGTGGTGTGTCCTACTGTCAGAGATTATGTGACTGCAAAGCCCGGGCTGAGGATTTAATTCATTATTTGTTCGAGTGTGCAGTCTCGGCTGATATTCACCATCAATATAGAGGCTTGCTTGAGCTTAACGCCCCATGGCATAGTTGGGAGCAAAGATTAAAACATATCCTGGCAAATAACAAAGAAAGAAAGACATATAGGGCAGCAAATTTTTTACTATTGCTAGCCAAAAGGCAGGCTTGGACTCCAAATGAGCAATATAGATAGGTTGATGCGGAAGGGCCTAGCAGATATAGGCCAAGCGGCAGGATCTTAGATGAATCCAGGTGGTTTGTTTTGTTATTTGTTACTTTTTGGGAAATTGTACTATACTGACCTAAATTGAATTTTATAAAATGTAATATGTATGTATAATTGTATCAACCATTTGGTTGTATCAATAAAGAACTTATCTACTGGTATCTACAATCCACTATAATTAAAGGTTGTGGATACAAAATTAAACCAGAGGGAATGAAAGGAATGATGACGATCTCTGTCCTCTAAATAACACATCTTTAGTAGCCTAGTTGGGGAGTAAGACATCATCCTAAACTAATAGGCTATGACTCTGGTTATACTTGTTAAAAGAGATACCATGCAAGTTTCTAATCCAAGAATTGGTGCTCGTAGAGGAAGGAAGGCCTGGAAGGAAACAAAAAATTATTTTCAGGACTATCAATATCCGTTGACACAAAATAACCCCAAATTGCCACTGCATATAACAATTGTGATGCCACTTTAGCCTGAAAAGCAAAGCCTTAAGTACCATAGATTATAGATCTTTGAGCAAAAGCATCATGAAAACACTTAAATGCCAGCGCGGACTGACTAACTTTGTCTTTCAAGTATTTAACATGATCAGTCCAAAGTGATGAAGATGGCAAAGTTAAACCTAAATATTTCTGTTCCTTGATCACCTCCAATTTACAGGAATTAATTTGCCAAGTAAAAGATCTGGGACACTTACTTCAACAAAGTATTTTAGTTTTATTATAGTTAATAGTCATGTTATTATCTTTGATGGAGTTAACACATAATTGCAAATGGTGATTTGTTACTATTTCGTTTGCTAATTTGCTCTAGAACCTCTACCAGATTCACATTGATTTGAGACAGTTCTTCCGATTCATCTCCTAGGAAAAATAGTTCTGGCGTGGGTATCTCCCCAACATTCTCTCCAGTGAAGACCAATGCAAAGAATTCACTCAACTTCTCTACAATGGCCTTGTCCTCCCTGAGCCCCCCTTTCACACACCAATGGCCCAACTGATTCTCTAACAGGTTTCTTGCTTCTGATATACTTGAAAAAGATTGTTTTTGTTAGTTTTTGCATCTTTAGCAAATCGCTCTTCAAATTCCCTCTTGGCCTGCCTTATTCAATTTTTACATCTAATTTGACAATGCTTATGCTTTTTCCTATTTTCTTCATTAGGACTATCTTTCCATTTTTAAACAATACATTTTTGGCTCTAACAGCCTTCTTCACCTTGCCATTTAGCCATGCAGGCAGGCAGACATTTGGTCCCCTGCTATCTTTTTTTATTTGTGGACCAATTTACATTTAACCTGAGCTTCCAAGATGGTGTTTTTAACTAGACTCCACGCTACTTAAAGACATTTAATCCTCCCAACTGCTCCCTTTAATTTCCCTCTAACTAGTTTCCTCATTTTTGCATAGTTCTCCTTTTCAAAGTTAAATGTTACTGCGGTAGTTTTATTTGTCATTCTCCTTCCTGTAAATATGTTTGATTATATTATGATCACTACTGCCAACCAGCTCCACCACCATTACCCCTTGCACCAGGTCCTGCACTCCACTTAGGACTAGATCCAAAGTAGCTTCTCCTCTCATTGGTTCCATGACCAGCTGCTCCAAGAAGTTATTTCCTGTTTCTCACTGCTCATGAGAACACAACTAAAAAGAGGCTGCTACTTGGGGTATTTTCAAACATGACAACGCATGGCACCACCACACTTTGATCCTGGCCGGGGTGAGAGCACTCACCCTGGTCAGGATCTGGCTGAGCCTCTGAACAGATATGTCAGTGGCCTGGGCCAGGGAGGGGCTGGGGAGAGGGTGGGGTGATGTGCGGACAGGCCCCACACCCTGTGCTGCTGAGTATGGCCCACCCACCATCCAGATGGGCAGCCACGGCAGCCTACGAAACTGCCGTGTACACCTGGAACAGCCTCGACCCATGACCTGTATTATCCCCCTTCCAGTAGCCTAGCAGCTCAATAGTCGCACTGCACCTCTTTTTCCCTGACAGCTACACAAGATGCTAACCCACATTGGGCAACCATACCCCCACATTAGCCCACAGTGCAGCTGACCGTCAGGCTGGCAGCTGCCAGATGTTTGCCCACTTCCACCCTGAGGTGAGACAATGGCTGCTACACCATGCTTCTGCCGTAGAAGGCCAGTGCCACATCATAGGTTATTGTTGCCCCCACCCAGGCCAATGTGGGGTAACAGGCCACCTCCCATCAGGCTAGTCCTGTGCACTCCCACCCCCTGGTGAGGTACACTGGCACCATAGAGCTGTGGGCATAGTTCACCATTTCTGTGTGTCAATGTCACAGCAGGAAGCAGGATAGTGGGTGGGTGGGGTGAGGCCAGGCATTTTCACTATTCTGGGCTTCTTGACCCAGCCCAGCATGTTGCAGGACTTTTGACGGTGATGTGCCTGCCCAGTTTCCCCATGGGGGTCAGATCGTTTGGACCGTTCTCCCCACCGGCCCAAAGTGTGGCAGCTGCCTTCACCCTCCCAGGGCTTTTCCCTAAGGAGCAGAGTTTTCAGTTGTCTTCCCCAACTCACTCAACAAGCCTGTGGCAAAACTAGGAGAAAAGCCCAATCCCCACACACACACACCCCAGATTCCCAGCCCCATACTCTTAACACCAGACCACTCTGCCTCCCTCCACAATAAAAAGCTCACCAGAGTACATAAGAACATAAGAAGTGCCATACTGGGTCAGACCAATGGTCCATCTAGCCCAACATCCAATCACAGTGGCTTGGAAGAAGCACCCAACAGGTCACAATGGGGGATCCATTCCCTGTTGTTTTTCCCCAGCTCCCTGAAGTAGCCTGCAGAGTATTACATGAAATGGGAATACCTTATTTTCAAATGGTGAGAGCTCAGCAATTTGGGAAAATCAAGGTTTTTTTAAGGTGTCTTAAGATGAGGATGCCAAATTTGAGGCATATAAAAATCACAAGTCACTTTAGTAAATTTTAGGTCCAGTAATATTTCAAATATGTGGAAATGGGAGGGAACATCTCATGCACAGATTGCTCAAAGGGTGCCAGATACCATTCTTGCGCTCAAATAAAAAACCAAGTTACAAAGATTTTGTTGGGGGCCTGTTGCAATGTATTAGACACACAGGAATATGAAAATAGTCAACACCGGTAAACCCTCTTCCACCCCGTACAAGAAGGACTTACCTCCAATTATGCCACATACCAGGGAGCCATCCTGTAAGTCCTACTTCTAAAAGAGGAACCCCTGAAGTAAAACCACCATGTTACCAAATCAGAATTGGCCAATGCTGAGCCACCACTCCCAGAAGCATGATTTTAACAGGGAGGGATACTTTTTGAAAGATAGAGTTCAGCTTAAGGGAGCACATGTGGTAGAGTAAGTAAAGTACCATTGCCCCTTGGCAGCACAACTCAGTGATATTCTGTATAATTAAGACTTGGTATAAAATGTGTGCATAGTACACAGATGGTGATAAAAGCCATGTGGAGCAGTGATGGGGCAGATCTTTACCTGTTGTAAATTAGGATTGCTACAGGGCAGACAAAGAAGCTATGCATGATGCACTACATGAATTATCCCACAGTATTGCACACCACTACTTTTCAATATATGTGCAAGAGAAGGAAATCACACAATACAATTGAAGATTCAGGGGCAAGATTTTCTCAAAAGCTGAAGTGACTTGGGCACGTAGGTCCCATTGACTTTCAATGGGACATGTGTTACTAAGACACTTTCAGACACCTCACGCATGGTGCTCAACCATGCAAAACCTTCCTGGATTTTCGGTCATACCATTAACATTTAAGGTCAAAACAAGACAGCCTTCATCTTACCCGAAAAACCTTCTCCACTCGTGCAATACTTTTCCCAAAGATGGTTCCAAGTTGATCTCCGATGCCAGCCAGCAAAAAGCCAAAGAGTGGAATCCCAAAGATGGCATACAAAATGCAGAAAATTTTGCCTCCTTCCGTACTTGGGGCAATGTTCCCATACCCTGTTGAGACAAGATAACCAACATGGTTTCCCAAAACCATCTTTGCTCCTTCTCCCTTGCTACCCTCTACAACTGGAACTACCATCCTGAACACATTTGGCCTGTTCTGTCCCTCCTGACATCCAAACCCCTCTTAAAACCTACCTCTTCGGTCAGACTTTCCCTAACTACTCACCCTCATAGATTGCTTGCTGATGCTTCTCCTTATACGGTCTTATTTTTCAGGATCACCCTCCTCCCCTTGTAACTAAAGGTTTCTGAAAATTCATGAATGTATCCCTATGTCTCTCTAAGGGTGAAATCAAATGAGATGATAGCCCACATTATCCCTCAACAGGCGCATTCCTGCCTGTCCACTAGTGTCCACCACATGACCCCCATGTGACCACCACCCACCCACCACTTATGGCATAGTCCAAGTGTTTTTTAGAACAGGTCCAAACATATAAATATTTGGGCCTAAGGTTTCAGGCATCTCTCAAATGGAGCCTGCACTTTACTGCAATCAGCGCCTCGGCCAACGGGTGTATTGCAGTCTTGCTATGTTTTTTCTATAAGAGGGAGAAAGGCTTCCTGGTCCCGGCTAGCAGGGTCCTGGACGCTAAGCCTAGGGCCCAGTTGCTTTTGGGGGCTGCCGTTTGGGCCATCCATCGCCCCTATGATCTGGGCCCTTTTCAGGCTAGATTTTTACGTTCTCTGCTGGAGGATCCCAAATTGTGTTCCATCTGCAGCCATTCGCCTGGAGCTCGGCAAATGATCTTGGAATATTTACTCGTGGCTCCAGGCAATTGCTCTTTGGATCCGTATCCAGTAGGCTGTAGCCCCAGATTTGCTTTTCTATCTGAGGGAAGATCCTTTTGTTAGTTCCTGGGACTGCTTGGTTTCCTCAAAGATTTCCGCTATGGGCCTACGCCTATCTGATCTCCTGTTAAAGGAGTTAAAGGTTGCCAAGGCAGAGGTTATGGTCAGGCTTTCGGACATCAGTCGGCAGGAGAACTCTGCCCATGTAGCTCTGGTTATCTAAATTTGCCCTCTGGTTATTTAAATTTGTCTCTCTTTTGCCCGGTAGAACGCCTTTAGAAATCTCCCGTTACCTTGTTTCTGACTCAACTCACTCTATGACTTATGCAGTCATGTCTTTTTTACTTGATGTGTTTGAGGCCCGTCAGAAGTTTCTTGCATTTAGAGGTGTTTAGTGGTGTTTAATTCTTTGTAATTGCTCCATATATTGTGCGCTATTTTGATTTTAATTTATTTATATTATGTGTTTTATTTATGCCTTGATTGGTTTAATTTATTTATCTGGTTGGGTTTTGTACCGTACTTTTGTTTGCTATGGCATTTTGCTACGCTAATAAACTGAAACTGAACTGGACAAGTACCTCCCTACCCATTACCCACCAATCACACACCCATCATGCATGTTGCATGGCTGCACAGGGTTCCAATGCAGGCCTACAACATGCATAATGCGTAGGTGATTGATGGGTAATGGGTGGGGAGGCACTTGTTTAAAAACACCCATTGTGGGCCCACTATGTGGGCGAATTCAGGCTAATGGGTGCCCATATGGCTGCATCTCATTAATTAGGTTTGCCCACAGCCTCACCCGCATCCAGGTCTGCCAGCACCAGAGTCGTGCCGAACGTGCTCTCCCAGCTGACAGACCTGGGTCAGATGAAAATGAGAGGTAGAGTTGGGTGTCATCAGCATATTGATGACACCGAACACCAAACCCTCTCACGACCTCACCCAGCGGCTGCATATACACATTGAACAGGAGAGGGGACAGATTAGAACCTTGCGGGACTCCACACAAGATGTCACGCAGGGATGAAGAGCATTTCCCCAGCACCACCCACTGGGTTCTCCTGGCCAGGAAGAAATGGAACCATTCAAGAATGGTCCTGCCCACCCTGGCTCGGTCCCACAAGCGAGTCACCAGCATCTCATGGTCAATGGTATCAAAAGCCACTGACAGATCTAACAGAACCAGGAGAGATGACCAACCGTGGTCCATTTCGTGGCAAAGGTTGTCGACCAAAGCCACAACCACAGTATCAGGCCACTTTCAGACATGCCCCACCCCCACCCCCCACACTGGCAGAGACATGAAGGGATGCAGAGCAGGAAACCAAGCTCTGCATTCCTGCGCATGTCTGCCAGCAAAGCCGCACAGGGGGGGGATGCTTTCAGACTGGCCGATCCCTACACATATTTGGGCTACGCATTCCCCGCCCCCCCCAGCCCAAATATGCACAGGAAGGGGGGAGGGGCATGTCTGAAAGTGGTCCCTGTGACATAATCCGAGTGAAAGTCAGACTGCAAAGGATCCAGAAAACCAATGCGGTCCAGATGCTCCTATAACTGACAAGCCATAACCCCTTCAATAACCCTCCCTAAACAGGAACATTCTTAGTTGTTAAGAGTGTCCAGAGGAGTTCAAAGTTAGTTATTACCAGTCTTCTTCTATGGAAGTGGCTTCCTAGCTGAGGCTACTGTTTGATTAACGAGTATCTTTTTTGTTCAACGGAGCAGGTGCACAGCATGGTGAAGGAAGCCTATAGTCTTGGTCTCTACCTTTCCTGCTGTTGCAGCACTTTCTTCCTGATAAGAGGATGACTCACCTGGCTAGTCTCATTTTCACTATTCTGCTCTGAATTGCATAGTCTCTTTATCTCAAACTATACCAATTGCTGTTTCCATGACTAGCAGCTGTGATTCGTCAAGGGGTTTTGCTGACCTCTTATTCACTCTGCCTTTTAATAGATTATATTTTTTTTATTTTAAAAAACGAACTTATTTTTTATGATAAGCTTTTCAAGGCAGCTTTTGAGAATTCCCTCTGGAGATCATATTCTCATTTACATATAAAGAGTATAGTTAGGGGTGTAATAAAGACACCTACACATCTTCATTTTACCCACTGTAAAAGGGGGCAATTCACAGAGTTGCTTTAACAGCATGGAGAAACACTTTGTAAATTCTTATTAGAAGAGAATTACCTGCCTGTTTGCCATGAACTAAAACTCTCCTTTTACTCAGGGCACCTTTGGGTTTGGATCTAGTTCCAAACTCCACAACTCCAGCCTGCAGAGATCAAAATTGTACCACAACTTTCACAGAAAGTCCAAGGAGTTTCTTCTCCAAGTGTCTAGACAACAAGTGCTTGGAGAACCAGTGTGGTGCAGTGGATAAGGTGCTGGGTTTGGACCTGAGAGACCAGGATTTGAATCTCACCCTATCCAATCAACTCACTGGGTGGTCTTGGGCAAGTCTTGGCCTCAGTTCCCCATATGTAAAATGGGAATATGTGTGTGTCTGTATGTTCCCCTCATTTTTGTCCATCTTATTTAAATTATTTATTTATTTACTTACAGGATTTTTACCCACCCACCCCTCCTGCACATGCAGCTCGAGGCAGCTTACAACATAATTTAAAATAACACTAAAAACCATAAACAACATATAAAATCCATGAAACAAATCAAATGGGGGGGGTGGTGTAGCATAAAACCCTACCCCACTCCCCACCCACCCTACCCATCTCCCTCACCAAAAGCCTGGCAGAACAGACAGATCTTGCACTGACGTCAAATGAGGTGAGGTCTACGGCCACCCAGGCCTCCGATGAAAGGGAGTTCCACAGCCTAGGTGCAGCTACCAAGAATGCCCTCTCCATCATCACGCCCTTGAACCACCCGGGGGACATCAAGAAGGATGCTCGCAGCAGATTGCAGGAGTCGATACAGGACACGGAGAGTGAGGCAATTCCACAGATACGCAGGGCCTAGACTGTATAGGGCTTTATAGGTTATTTTATTTTATTTATTTATTTAATATATTTATACGCCCCCCCCCCTTGCAAGCAGCTCGGGGCGGCTAACAAATTTCAAAAATAAAACAGCTTTTAAAACATTTTAAACAGTTATAAAAATCTCATAAATAAAACAGGGAAAGGACAACAGGAAAATATAAAGAATAATAAGAAGGGTAGGAGGATAAAAAGCCGCTCAAAGTACCAATACTTTGAGTCAGGCCCAGAAGACTATAGGCAACCAGTTCAGAGCATGGCGCACTGGTGTAATGTGCTCACGGTGACCTGTCTTCATAAGGAGGCGGGCCACCGCATTCTGTACTAGCTGAAGTTTCCGGACCATCACCAAGGGTAGCCGCACATAGAGCACGTTACAATAGTCCAGTCTTGAGGTGATGAAGGCATGGATGACGGTGGCCAGGTCGGCGTCCGAGACATACATCCGAAGCGGAGCCACCGCACCAGATCTAACTGGCAAAAAGAACTCTTCACCACAGCTGCCACCTGAAGATCCAGACAGAGCTGGGAATCGAGGAGCACTCCCAGACTCCGAACCTGGGAGACCAGAAAGGGATGAACCCCATCAATGATAGGGGATGTCACACCCAGCGCCCTCCCCACCAGCATCACTTCTGTCTTGTCAGGATTCAGCTTCAGTCGGCTTTCCCTCATCCACTCCCCCACAGCCGCCAGACATTGGGTAAGCACCGAGACTGCCAGGTCTAGGTCGGATGAAAATGAGAGGTAGAGATGAGTGTCATCAACATATTGATGATGCCGCATCTTATACCGTTTCACGATCTCGCTGAGTGGCTGCATATACACTGTCGGGTCTGGGTCGGCTGAAAAAGAGAGGTAAAGCTGGGTGTCATCACCTCAAACCATCTCATGACCTAGCCCAGTGGCTGCATATACACATTGAACAGGAGAGGTGACAGAATGGAACCATTCAGGACTCCACATGAGAGGTCCCAGGGAAATGAAGAGCAATTACCGAGCACCACCCGCTGGGTTCTCCCAGCCAGGAAAGAGAAGAACCATTCAAGAACAGTTCCACCTATCCCCGCATAGTTCGACAAACGGGTCACCAGCATCTCATGGTCAATGGTATCAAATGCAGCTACAGAACTAATAGAATGAACAGTGTCGACTGACCCTGGTCCAACTCCTGGCAGAGGTCATCGACCAAAGCCACTAATGCAGTCTCAGTGCCATAACCCGGACGAAAACCGGACTGCAAGGGATCAAGAAAACAGGTGCAGTCCAGATGCTTCTGCTGCTGCTGAGCCACAACTCGCTCAATAACCTTCCCTAAAAAAGGAAGGTTATAGACAGGCTGATAACTGGCGGGGGAGTCAACGTCAAATGATGGTTCTTTGAGCAGGGGCCACATCACCACCTCGAGGCAGCCCGGCACCCTGCCCTCCCGAAGGGAGGCACTGATCACACCCACCAGCAGCTGCCCCAACATCTCCCATGCCTTCCACAAAGCATGATGGTCTGCGGTGTCGATGCCAAGGGAGTGGACGCCTAGGAGCCGTCCTGTCAATGGCCTCGGTCAACAAGGTGTTCCACAAAGTCACAAGGTCATCGAGTGAACAGCCATCGAGATCAGAGGGTAACTCCCCCAAGAGCATTCTGGAACATCTCAGTCTCTGAGGGCGAACCAACTGAACCGGTTCCGCACCCCTCTGGGGGCAGAAATGTGCCAGGAGACAGGTCTGCAGGAGGTAATGATCTGTCCACGAAAAGGGCTCTGCTGACACCTCACCCACCAACAGATTCCCCACCTCAAAGGCCAGTGCAGAAGATCAAGTTCAGGGTGTGCCCTCCATCATGTGTGGGGCCGATGACAATTTGAGACAGGTTCATGGTTGCCATGGTGGCCATGAACTCAAGCTCCACCCTGCTGAAACTGGCATCAGTGTGAATGTTGAAGTCCCCCAAGTCTATCAGAGCGTGTAGAGACACTGCCGTACAGGTAGGTGCATGGTATACTAGCAGCATCCCCAAGCTGTCTCCCACCAAATCAATCACAAGATGGAAACCCTCACAGCCCGACATCATCTGCACTTAATACCTCCTGACAGACCATGAATCCCTAAAAATAATGGCTACACCACCCTCCACCCCACCCCATCCCTCTTAGAACCATGAGATGTTGGTGATGAGCCTGCAGGACTTGGCTGGGGTGAATGGGACCCTTTTACAATAGTTCTATTCCTAACTTACAGACCGTTCCCAGCGGGTGGTACTTGGTGATTGTACATCTTCGCTGGAGGACCTCCTGTGTGGCATCCCACAGGGCTCCATCTTGTCCCCTTTCTTGTTCAATGTGTATATGAAACCACTGGGGGAGGTGGCCCACAGTTGGGGGGGGGGTCCGCTGTCATCAATATGTGGATGGCACTCAGCTGTATTTGTCTTTTTCATCAGACCCAGGCCTCGCGGTCTCCTTGCTGTCCCGGTGTTTGGCAGCTGTGGGCGACTGGATGAGGTTGAGTCAGATGAAGCTCAATCCCGATAAGACAGAGGTGATGCTGGTTGGTGGGGCTGGTGATCTGGATGAGGGGGTTGCCCTTATTATTCGGGTTGTCCGTCCTCCTTTGGTCCCATCTGTGTGGAACCTGGGGGGTGCTCCTGAATTCGCAGCTGCGCCTGGATCTCCAGGTGTCAGCTGTGGCTGAGACACCTTTTGCCAATTGCACCTGGTGAGAAGGCTCCGCCCAAATGTCTTGGATTCCAATCTCACAACCATCATTCATGTGTTTGTTACCTCAAGGTTGGACTATTGCAATGCACTCTATGTGGGTCTGCCCATGGTGATGGTACAGAAGCTGCAGCTGGTGCAGAATGCAGTGGTCCAGCTGCTTACAGGCATGGGCTGCAGAGAGTATATTCAACCAGTCCTCCATGCTCTGCACTGACTGCCTATTGTCTTCCAGGCCCGAATCAAGGTGCTGTTTTTAACCTTTAAAGCCCTACACAGCCTAGGCCCCACTTACCTGAAAGATTGCCTCACCCCCCATGACTCAGGGCAGCCCCTATGGTCAGCCGGGGATGCCCTCCTGGAGATCCTGAAATATCATCGGGTCCTCACAAACAGGAGGGCATTCTCAGTGGCCGCTTTGGAATGCCCTCCCGGTGGAGGTTCGCCTCAGCCCAGACCTCCTGGCTTTCTGATGAAATTGGAAAACATGGCTCTTCCACCAGGCATTCTGCAGGGGAGAAGAGGATGAAGGAGGGGTGGGATAGGGTGGTTTCTATTACAGATCTTTTGTATTTTGATTTTTTTGTGCTTTTATATTTATATTTAAATTTTAGATTTTTTAAAGTATTATTTTTACTGTCTGTATTTATATTGTTTTATTGTAAGCTGTCCTGGGATGCCAGAGGCATGAGGAGCAGGGAAGGAAATTTAATAATAAAATAATAATAATAATAATAATAATAATATTTTAAGTCCACAAGGCAGGGACCTGTCTCCAAAAATCTGTGACTCTAAAGCACTACATATGCCTAGTAGTACTATAGAAATGATAAGTAGTAGTATGCTGCAACCAGAACAATGAGTGCCAGGGGCTTGAACAAAGCTAGCAGTGGTAGCAATAATTATCATGAAATGGGGGCATGGAGGGGAGGAAGGGCATATCCTATTCAGAGTTTCTGATGCAGGAGTGAGTTCCCTCCTTAATTCCAGGGCAGTCTCTTCTAACCCCATCAACCACTTCTGGGGTGAGGAGAATGGGGAAAGGAAGAGAGCTCCAGCCACAGATCTCCTGAAGTTATTTACATTTATAATTTATTTATAAAATATTTTTCTACCCTGCCCCTCCTGCTCCAAGCAGCCCAGGGTGACTTACGTTAAAATACAAACATTAAAGCATAAAACCAAATCAATACATTAAAAGAGAAGGCAAAAAAAACTGGGAAAAAACAGAAAACCCCCCTCCCAAAACCCTACCCCACTCTACACCCCATCTCCCTCACCAAAAGCCAGGCAGAACAGCCAAGTTTTACACATACGGCAGATTAAGGGAGATCCGGGGTCACCCGAGCCTCTACCTGGAAGAACTTTCACAGCCTACGGGAGGCTACCAAGAACACCCTCTCCATAGTGGCCACCCCAGGCCACACGGGGGACCTCAAGAAGGGCACTCCCAGCAGACCGCAGGGGCCCCTCCAAGGCGTGGGCAGTGAGACGATCCCACAGGTAAGTTGGGCCAAGGCCATATAGGGCTTTATAGGTCAAAACCAACACCTTGAATCAGGCCTGAAAGACTATAGGCAGCCAGTGCCGAGCCTGGAGCACTGGTGTAATGTACTCACAGTGACCCGTCCCCATAAGGAGATGGACCACCATGTTCTGCATTAGCTGCAGTCTCCAGACCATCACCATGGGTAGTCCCACGTAGAGCGTGTTGCAATAGTCCAATCTCAAGGTAATGAAAGCATGGATAGGATGATAGTGGCCAGGTCACTATCTGAAACATACAGCCAAAGCCATCGCACCAGATGTAACTGGCGGAAGGCACTCCTCACCACAGCCCTCACCTGGAGATCCAGGTGGAGCTGCGGATCGAGGAGCACACCAAGACTGCGAACCTAGGAAACCAATGGAGGGTGAATCCCATCAATGATGGGAGTCGCTACATCCACTGCCTTACCCACTACCATCACCTCCGTCTTGTTGGGATTCAACTTCAGTCAGCTCGCACTCATCCAGTCTCCAACTGCCGCCAGATATCGGGTAAGCACTGAGACTGCCAGGTCTGGGTCGGAGGAAAACAAGAGGTAGAGTTGCTGATATGTCATCAGCATATTGATGACACCACACCTCATACGGTCTCACGACCTCGCTGAGTGGCTGCATATACACGTTGAACAGGAGCAGGGACAGAATGGAACCTTGCAGGACTCCACACAAGAGGTCTCATGGAGATAAAAAACAGTCCCCGAGCACCATACGCTGAGTCCTCCCTGCTAGGAAAGAGTGGAACCAATCAAGAACGATCCCACCCACTCGAGCTCAATCCCGCAAGGGAGCCACCAACATCTCATGGTCAACAGTATCAAAAGTTATGGGGAAATACTTGCAAGCTGGAGAAACAGGAGGGAGAAGAGTTTTCAAATCTCACTTCCACCGACCACAGGTGAAAAACAAAAAAAAGACATGATAGTGTTTCGCTTTGGCCTGGGACCCACCTGTATGTTTGTTCTGTCACTGCCATATGCGGGCCTGTGTACACCCTGGGGCAGGTAGCCAGCTGCTACAGGACATGTCCTCCGGATATTTTTGGTGATGCATCCCGGACCAATGCCCACCCACCTGGGCCAATCTGGGCCAATGCAAGCCCACGTGTCATTTAGGCCCCACCCAGTCCCAGCACGGGGCAAGGTCCACCAGAACCACAGAGCTGTGGGAGAAAAAGCCAGAACGGTCAATGGAACAGCCACATCTCAACACTCCTCCCCCACAAGATGGGCCTGGAACCCTTAAAAGGAACCGACAGCAAAGACAACAATGCATTGGGCAGTCTCAGTCTGCACAGCAGCTCCTGGGAGTATGTACACCCAATAGTCTCTTCCTCCTTGGTGTTATTACAACTTGTGAGTAAGTATCTAGTAGTTACATCACAACACATGCCTCATTAATGGTGCAACCATTTACCCATTTATTATGCATGAACATGTTATTATTTACAGCTGTATACTCCTTGCTCTCTCCTTTACCTGCACCTGTGAGGCCCTAATATATTTACAGATATATTTACATATTTGCATTGTCCGTGTGAGCAATATGCTGGCACAAGGCATCCTGTATCTTCTGGGCTATGCAAATCTCGCGGTGGTCGTTCTCCTTCTTGCACAGGGCAACTGGCTCTTGGGGGGCAATGAGGAGGGGGTACTTCAAGGCCTCCATAGATCTCAATGAAGTTATGCAGGATGCAGGCAGCTGTGACCATCAGGGGGGCCATCTCCACCTTGAAGTCAATCCTCCCCAGGATAGATTTCCACCATGCACCTGGAGGCACTCAGGTGGCTGTTGAAGTGAATCTCTTCCAGGGTGAGGGCCACGGGATAGGCCTTCATGAGCCACTACATCAGTGGGAATGCTGGGTCCCCGAGGAGGACAGGCTACATGGTAACCACCTTGTTAGTGGTGATTGTGTTGGGTCTGAAGTCTCCCCTATACATCCACCCTGTTGAGCAGAAGGACCTCGCAGAACTTGGGCAGGATGGCACCCACAGTGAATGTTCATACACTGAACTACTTGGCAATGAAGCGGCAGACGTCTGAGGTGACAAATGCCCAGATGGTAATGGCCATGCACTGCTCCGTCGGGATGGGGATTCTCATGGACGTCGGCTCCCTCTCCAGCCGTGAACAGAAGATGTGCCTCAGTCCTGAAGAACAGGCAGCAAGACATTCAGAAATGGGTCACCTACTCCGCATCTCCCAAGGTGGTCAGGACCATCTCCCACCACTCCATGGTCCTGAGTAAGACCCAGGTGAACCAGACAATGGGCGCTGCCTGGCAAAGACTGCTGCTCCAATATCACAGAATAGGTAACCCAAGGCCCGCAGCAGCTCCCCTTGCATCACCTGCATTGCCGCCAGGGCAACCCAGTGTCGCTGGATCTGGGATAGTGCCTGGTGCCCAGCCATAAGGGCACCTCACATTCATTTTCCAGTTTTGCCTGTTCCTTGCAGCAGGGGGTCCTTCTCTGTTGCTTTTCTTTGTCAGTGCCCTGCTGAGAGCGAGGGGACATGTGTAGGGCCGGCACAAGTGCCTTGATCGAATGTTGGAGCTGGACCTCCTGAAGGACAGCAAGGGCTCCCTACCTACATGAGGAGCCCAGTGCAGCCAAGCTTGGTGTCCTAAATGAGTTGTGAACATGGCCAGCGGTCCAGTTAGCTCTGGCCCATCAGCATCCTTTTGACCCCCACTATGTGGCACAGCATATGACGGCAAGGGGCTACTGGAGGGGCATATATCAATGGTGGGTTTCTGCTGAGGGAGCTGGGTTCCCCACCCCAGTGCCCCAGCTGCAGGAAACCCCCTAGGAACTTTGCGTTATGGGCAGGGACCCAAGTTCACTGCACCAAAAAATCTTAAATTCTGCAACCAGTGAAACCAAATTCTGCAAATTTACCGTAAGCATTAACATTTGTATAATTAACTTGATTTGCATAATTATGCAACAATTTACACATGCAAATTTGCTCACCAGCATGCTTTTTCAACAGGTTTGACATAGAATCACAACTTTGTTAATTAAACACCACTCAAACTGTCTGGAATTTCAGCACCCCAGACCTCCCATCTCATGTTAAAGCCCCAGACCTCCCTCACGAAAACACAGGGTCCTAAGACATGCACCCCTGTGCCACTTGCCAACCTGGGGACCGGCAGCGGACATTTTTCACCCTGAGGCGGGCCAAGGAGGCACCTCACCAGTGTCATGTCTGTTTTCACCCTCTGTTTCTTAAGCACTGTAGCCTTTTCCTTTCAACCAACCCTCTACTCTGCAAGGTAAGCAGCTTGGGGTTACTCTTTTTCTAAATAAGCTAACAGAGGTGTAACGCATGGGCACAGTGAGGAACAGAACACAGGTTGAATTCTATAGCAGCTAAATGTAAAAGAGCAGCTAGTTGTTGCTTTTGTATAGTTTTGAGAAAGCAATCTGAATTCAGGGATTAAAAGCCTGGTTAGGGATTTAAATGTGTTTTATGTGCAGGAATGTTGTGTATATGGGAGGGGAATAGACTTAATTTTTTAAAGTTTGTTTTTGAAAATTGTTTTTAAAATAGGGGTGGAGCTGTTCCCTCACAATAGGGGCATCTGACAGCAATGCTCATTTCACTGGAAATAATGTATGGTCTTTCCCCCTCTTTACACTCTGAAAAGTGTATGTGCACTGTGGAGAACATATGGCACCTTTCCTAAAGATGTAGCTAAAGCTGCCAGTGCATGCACTTCCCCAGGAAACCTTGGGGTGGGGGGTGGGGGGTGATGTTCTTCTTTCTCCATGTAAGCAAAATATCTCCAGACACTGCAGTTTGCTCAGACTCCTTCTTTTCTCCCAATCCCTATTCTTTCTGCGGCTCTTGATGTCTATATTGAGCCCTGTCAATTTACTACCCATTGTGTGTTTATTTCCATTACAAAAGATAAAATGATGATGTTAGCTGGATTGTTGGCATTATTAGAGTACAGATTATTTTAGTGTCTCCATTAAAACCCTTTCATGTTAGTGGTTTGCTACTCAGATATAAAAACTCACTCTGCCACAAAGCCACACACATGTGCTACAAATCAGACCAAGAATGTAGAGTTATTTAAAATAGATGAGGCAGGTAGAGTCTACAGAAGCTTTTAAACAGTCTGTTTTGCTGCTCAGATTTCCACAGCTTAAGCAAGTTCAGCAAACGTTTCACAATGGCAGTACATTCAAGCAGACATTTCTGTGTGCCAATTAGCTTAGCATCTGAGCAAGACAGCGCAAATTAATTTTACATTGCAAATTCATGAATGAAATTTGGATATTCAGTTCCAGAAACAAATCTCCATTTTTTTGTATTTGCCGCTGCTACAAAAATTGTCAGTTCATTATTTATTTGGACTCATTATTCATAACTTTGTACATTTCAAGACAGATCTGAACACTGGGTGTGCATGCCACACATAGCCAGAATAGACAACATGTGTGCATGGTGAGAACTGAGTGTATGCAAACCAATGCACACAGCATGTACACACCGTGCATGCACGTTACATCCACAGATTTATGGGCACAGCCTGCGCAGCGCACGCACACCTTGAATCTGGGCTTTCATTATCTGATATTCTGTTACTCCTTACTTTGATATCTGAGTTTTCATTAGTTTGTGCATTATGTCATGCAGATGGATCAATCAATTTTTAAACAATCCAGCCAAACAGTACTGCTGAAAACACAAAGGGTGCTTTTAGACGGGCGGCAGCTCTGCTTCTGCCCACCCCAACCCACATCACCCTCGAGTTGGCCAGTCCATCTAAAGGCACCCTGAGAAATGTGCAAGTGGAGCAGGGGGTAGCCCCACCAGCAGTGCTCTGCAACTTCTAAGAGCACACTGTGCGGAGTGGGCCACCGGCTGAAAGTGGAGCTGCTCTCCATCTCTGGGCTGCAGCTCCACACCCAGCTGGCTGTTGCCCCGGTCTGTACCATGGAGTTGCAGCCGTCTGCCTATATCATCAGGTTAGTGGCTGCAACTCTATGGTGTGTGTGTCTGGGGGGGTGTGTGCCCCGCAGGCAGCCCACAGCCTGGAAACACCCGCCAATCCATCTAAAGCAGACCCAAGCAGGGCTGGAAGTGAGCAGATTCAAGGGTGCACCCCTGGAGCAGCTCAGGGGGTAGCCAGTCTCAGCCACATGAACTGGGGTGGCCCATGGATTCAGTCTCCCTTCCCTCAAGCACTGTCAGCGTGAGCTGGGGGGAAGGAAGGGGACCACAACCACAACCCTGTAGCGGGTAATCCCAGCTGCCACACGTTGGGGCCAGCATGGAGAGCAGGGCAGACAGTCCGCCCTCCCACTGAGAAACAGGGCAGGTGGGCCACTGTCGGAGTTCCTGCCATGCCCCGGGACAAGCCAAGGCAACAGCCACGTGTGCAGGCACCCAACCTCCCCGCAACCACCCTCTCCTGTCCCACCAACTATCCCACCCCCAGCCATGACGTGGCCATGTGTGACTGGCAATAGTGCCGAACTGGCCACAGGGTGGGGTGGATGGGAACCGGGCTCACAAGTGGTGGTGCACTACCACGAGTCGGACAGTCTTACCCCACTTTCGGTAAGGCTACTATTTGTTGCATCCCCAGCCTTTTTCAGAGGACACAGTGCGGTCATTCTCATCGTAACCAAGCCAAGTACGTGCACTTGAGACCTCGCATCTTCATGAATGTTAGACCCCTTGTCTCTCCCTCTGTTCCCCTTCCTAAGTCTCTCCCCCAGCTCCTGTATCTCAGATTGTAAGCCCTAGGGGCAGGGACCGTGTCTATTTTATTACTTTGTAAAGTGCCAGGTACACTGCTGGCGCTATATAAATGTTTGTTAATAATAATAATAATAGTAGCCAACTGCCCACCCTGCTCCAGGGAGGGGTGAACATCTGGTGACTGCTGGGCATAGGATACATTGCATGGCGTGGTAAGGCTGCCTGATGTGGGGTAACACTGTTCAGATCGGGCTAGTATCTCATGCGGCTCATAGTACCAAATAACCCACTGACAAACAAGCAAAACTGGTGCCAACTTTGCAAATGAAGAGTTCAGAATCTGACCCCCACATTCATTTCAAACTTCTGAATTCTAGTAGGTCAGATTCAAATGCTTGGGATGGGGAAGGGAATGGGAGGGTCCAGACCATAGATCCACCCTCTGTTCTTGAGTGCATCCCTTCATCTCCACTTCCTACAGCTCACTCTTACAGTGCTCGAGGGGAGGGAGACTGAATTCATAGGCCAGATCCAGGAACTGAAAATGGGCCAAATAAAAACAGCTGTGGGTCAGATGCAGCCCACAGGCCAGAGATCGCTCCTGGACTAGATGATCTCAATGGTTTCACGTGACTTTTACCCATCTATGAATACCCCTCTAGAGTACCCGGTAATATATACATCTGGATAGAAATGCTACTGTGATTGAAATTAAAAATTATCTTCCAACTAACGTAGTCCAGTTATTTAACTGGTGGCTTCAAACCATCAAAAATATTGGGCAGTCCTTATGTCTTTGTTCTTGTCCCTTCCAGCAGATAGACGACCTTCCCCATTATCTATTTGTTTATATGTTTTATACAACATTGTGGGAGAAACTGATTTTTCCCTTTTTTGACAAATGAGGCCAATCCCAAACCCTGCAGATCCCACGTGCAACTGTGCACAGATCCCCGTTGCAGGCACATTGTGCTGCACGGGAATCACGGGAATGCGTGCGTGCAGGGGAGGTCCATGGGGTTTCGGATTGGCCCCAATGACTTCTATAACTAATTCACTGACTCAAAGAAGCTGGAGTAAGCATAGCATGCTGTTTATCCTGTTAGTACTTGTGCTTATCTAGCTAATAATGTTGAAGTTCAAATATTATTAAACATTTATGTTGCACTTTCAATGTATGAAGTGCTGTACAATCCTTGTCTAGTTCACTCTCACAACAACCCTGTGTGACAGGTCATTGCTATTCCCATTTTACAGCTGGGAAGTGAAGGCTGAAAGATAGTGACTTGCCCATGACCATTCAATGAGATTATTATTGTTGTTGTTTATGATTTATATAATGTCAGCAATGTGCCTCCATTAAACTACACTTGATTCTTCAATTATTATTTGTTATTATTATTAACAAACATTTATATAGCGCCAGCAGTGTACCTGGCACTTTACAAAGTAATAAAATAGACACGGTCCCTGCCCCTAGAGCTTACAATCCAGGAGCTGGGGGAGAGACTTAGGAAGGGGAACAGAGGGAGAGACAAGGGGTCTAACATTCATGAAGATGCGAGGTCTCAAGTGCACGTACTTGGCTTGGTTACGATGAGAATGACAGCAGGCAGGTCCATGTTGCAAGGATAAGGGTAAACCGATCGTAGGTATAGGAATAGTGGCTCAGCAGGATAAAGAGTCAGACAGAGCAGAGCGAAAGAGGTGAGTTTTAAGGAGAGATTTGAAGGTATGAAGGGAGGGGGCAAGGCGGATGTGGACAGGGAGGGAGTTCCAGGCATGGGGGGCAGCAAGTGAGAAGGGACGAAGGCGCTTAGGGGAGCAGGGAAGGCGTGGAAGGGTGAGAGAAGGGACAGAGGAGGAGCGAAGTGCACGGGCTGGAGTATGGAGGGCGATAAGTGCAGAGAGGTAGGGGGGAGCAAGGTTGTGAAGAGCTTTATAGGTGAAGACTAGGAGCTTGTGCAGGATTCGTTCAGGAAGGGGAAGCCAGTGAAGCGAAGAGAGGAGGGGCTGCACATGGTCGAAGCGACTGGCGAGGTAGATGACCCTGGCAGCAGAGTTTTGGACAGAGATGAGGGGAGAAAGGTGAGACCGGGGAAGGCCAGTGAGAAGGAGGTTACAGTAATCGAGGCGAGAGATGACCAGAGCATGAACAAGAGTTTTGGCAGACGAGACAGAGAGAAAAGGGCGAATCTTAGCAATGTTATGGAGGGAGAAGCGACAGGATTTAGCAACAGAGTCAATGTAGGGTTTAAAAGAAAGGGGTGAGTCAAAGATGAAGCCTAGGCTACGGGCTTGGGGGACAGGCAGGATGGTGACTCCATCAATAGTTATTGACAGTGAGGAAGGAGAGGAAGGATGAGGGGGGAAGATAAGGAGTTCAGTTTTAGCCATGTTGAGTTTGAGTTGACGTTGAGACATCCAGGTAGAGATGTCAGAGAGACAGTTGATGAGACGAGCTTGAACAGAGGGAGAGAGAGAGGGAGTAGAGAGATAGAGTTCAATCCAATGTTTAAGTTTTTTGTTACTTATTGCATGCCTGTTATGTTGAGTTGTTGCCCATTTGATGAAGTATATATTATAGGCAACGTTTAAGGAGGTTTTGTAGGTTGCCTCAATACAATGCCAAAATTTCATAATCCTAGTGGTATCTACCTAGGAGAATGTTTCTGCCCTAGGGTGAGGTATGGTATAGAATACTTTGCTGACTTTGAGCAACATATAAAATTGTCACTCTTTCTACATTTTGCCTATGCCGGTTATTATTATTATTATTATTATTATCAAGCACTTATATAGCGCAAGCAATGTACCTGGTGCTTTCTTTACAAAGTAATGGAATAGACACAGTCCCTGCCCTAGGGCTTACAATCTGAGAGATTAGGGGGGAGAGACGAAGGACGCAGAAAACAGGGAGAGACAAGGAGTGTAACATTCACAAAGATGTGAGTTCTGAGGTGCACGTGCTTGGCTTGGTTACAGCCAAAAACTAGAATGAGTGCCAGTCAGTAGGCATTCTATAGAGAATTCTCTATCCACTGACATCAGTGGCAAGACTCCTGCTGACCTCATTGCTGGATAATTGTCCTGCATTTCACCTGTTATTATAACACACCTACTGGTATGATGTGCATTTGTGACAGTGGAAGTTAAATCTAAATAAACTTGAACTGGAGCTTTATATTATCAAAACACTGAATAAATATTACCTAATTAATTTCCATTAACTGCATCACTTAATCTTTAGTTACTATGGAGTTTCTTGTAAAATAGTTCTATCTTGTGTTCTTGTGTCCAGAGCAACATGGCCTTGTTGCCACTGAGCCAGAAACCCCCACCCCCATGGGGTGGGCCTGTGGCTCCGGTGGTAGAGCATATGCTTTGCATGTATAAAGTCCCTCCCAAATTCAATCCCTGGCATCTCTGAATCAGGATCTCTTGTAGGACACCTGGATGCGGCCTCTGCTGGAGAGCCAGATTGGAAACCCTGGTGCCACGTCAGGTTGTGATAATACTGGGCTAAGGACCATTGGTCTGACTCAGTTAGGCAGCTCCTTAAATCCTTAACTATCTACTTTTTGAAATACCAGCCAGTGGTAAAGACAGAGCTTACAGTGGTACAGACACTGCTGACAATCATTAGCAGTGGAAAGAGGAGGGAATGAAATGTATTCAAACTGTTTAGGAAGAATAAAAAGAAATGAAAACTCATGGCTGGGATAGAAAAGGTACAGTAAATCAGGCCCTCCGAATACTGGAGTTCAGGGAATACAGGAAGAAAAGGACATCCAATAGTTTAAAGGCAACAAATCTAAAACTGGACAAAGGAAGGAAGCACCCAGTTTACATAATGCATAATTAACTTGTGGAAAGTGTTGCTATAAGATACAATTAATGCTGAAAGCCCATAGGATTCGTAAAAGGATTCAATTATTTTTTTCTATGGATAATGAGAATATCTACCGTTACAACAAACAGGCTTTTTAAAAATTATGAGAGATATACAAACACTCTAGCTCAGAGTATAAGCAACCAGTAACTGATGTGTTAGGAAGCAATTTCCCATATGGGCAGGTTATTCTACGATTTCCCACTACAGGGTTGTTGTTTTTTTAAAAAATGATGCTACTTGTAGTCGTCATCAGAAAGAGGGTATTAGACAAGAAGGACAACTGGTTTGACCATTCCTGTATTCTTTTCCTTTTCTATCACACTGGTGGGTGAATTCAATGGGTGCTTTAAAAAGGATGGAAATCCTGGTTCTGCCCGCGTCAGCCCACTTCACCCCCAGGTTGGCCGGCCCATTTAAAACTGCCCCGCCGGATGTGCACACAAGATGGGCAGCCCCGCTGGCAGCACTCCAGAATATATAAGAGCGCCAGAGTGGGCCAGCCATACCCAGGACACTGGCCTGAAGCAGAGCTGCTGTCTGTCTGCTGCGTGGACCCACATTTCAATTCCACACATGACAGTTGCCCCTGACAGCACCACAGAGTTTTGTTTGCCAGCCTAGAGTGATAGGTGATAACCTGCAACTCTATGGTTTGGGGGAGTTGCAGGCCAGGGAAACTGCTGGGTCCATCTAAAGTGGACCTATGCAGGGCTGGAAGCGGGCAGATATGAACAAGCAGCCTTGGTATTCATTTGTTTACACCCAGTGGTGAGCTTAACTTTAATATACCACTAGACATCAACACTGAATCTAATAGAGCAGATTCAATAACATAACAGACACTGAAGAACACAAGAGAAAAACAGATGGATGAAATAGAGAGAATGGAGAATAACAAGAAGATGGTACCATTGTTAGTTGAGTTAGTGTAGAGAATCCAGTATGATTCTGTTGACAGTCAACTGAAACTTACTTCTTTTAGCCACCTAACTCCCATAGACTTTCAATGGAAATCAGGGGCCAAAGCCTTTGAAACTCTACCCTTAAGTGATTTTAGAAAATTGGTAGCTGGTCCTGGATGTTTGGAGACAAAGCTGGTATGTATAGCCATATAGTAGTCAAATAGGTTTGTAGTATGATGGCAAAAGCTCAATGCCATTTCCTTTCTGGTACCGCTTTCCTTTGTTGCATTTTCAGGGGCCGATCTGAAGTCTGTGGGCAGGTGGGCGTGCTGCATGCATGAAGGGGGCATATAGGTGCACAACACTACGTTGCATCTGCGCACACATACATGTGTGGCACACACGTGTGGCACACCACATGTACCTTGGATTGGGGTCTCAATGTAGATACTATTGCTGACATCCACCCCATGACTCACTGATCAGATACAACTGAGAATGGTAGTCTCGAGAAACCAGAAATTGTATTTATTTATTTATTTATTTATTTTAATTAAATTTTTATGCCACCCTTCCCAAAGGCTCAAGGCAGCTCAAAAATCATAAAAACAGTAACATACAAAAACAACCCCCAAACTTCCCAGCTCTCCCATGACCACCCACAAAAACCACCCAGTATCACCTCCCCATTTACCACATCCAACCCCCCTCACATCCCTACCCCAACCCCCCCATCCCCAAAGCACAATTCAGTCACTTTGCCCATTTCCCTTAACTAATATCATTTCATCCTCCCATTCTTTATGTTTCCCTCTACCCAAAAGTATAAAGGTACCGATAGTTGTGATGAATGTTCCAGCGAAGAAAAAGGCACTTCCGAGGTCCCAGTGGCTACTATTGTTAGAAGAGTTTCCTAAGGGACTGACTCCGGCATTATCAGCATCAATGGCATGCTGCAAGGAAAGCAGTAAATTAGCTTGCAACAAGCTACTTTGTCAATTTTAGGACAACTTCAGAGAGGCCCAAAACGTCTAGAGAGTCCTGAATCTGAACACTTCCGGTAGAGTAGCATCCTCCATACAAATAGCAATCCTAAAACATTCTAGAGAGTTAAACAATAAACAAAATCAAGGGACAGGGGGTAAATAAACTAAAAGGCACTGACAAATGAGAAAATGGAGGGGAGATTTGATGAGGCATAGAAATGCAGAAATGTTCGTCCAGAGAAAGGAGCAACACAATAAAAGAGTTTCACATTTAAAGGTAGACACAAATCTGTGATCACCAAGGGCTTCCCATATGCCACTACAGGTGTAATCACACTAGACAAGGCCCTACATTGGTCCACCTTTGCCCCAGATCCACCCGGCTGTCTGAATGGTCATCGCCAAATGTTTGCTCCAGATTGGGCTGGGGCAACTCTGCACAGCATCATCCCCAGAAATACAGAACATGCCATGTGGGTTAACCCAACCCAACCCGGGACAACAGGCTCCCAAAGGCCGCCTCTCATGTGAAAGGCTCCCTGCAGCCCCCCCCCCCCCTTTTACAGGTCCACCAGCACCATGGACAAGTCAAGGATGGTGCTAGCAAGGATTGGGCACCCAGAGAAGCAGCAGCCCCAGGAAGGAGGAGGATCAGCCACGGTGTCCCCAGTTGGAGTGGCTACTTGTGCAGCCAGGGCTAATCCTCCTCCTCCTCCAGGTCCACTCTAACAGCTGATGAGTGGGCAGTCAGGGTGCATATCCCCCGCCACTCTGACAACTGACAGGGGGCTGGCAGCAGTTTCTTCTGGGGGCCCAATTCTGCTGCCGTAGTAAACTCCTAGAGTCCTACCCATGTGTTGGGCTCCCTGGTTTACACCGGAGCAGCAGGGCTGCCTGAACGCCATGGGACCCATGGGTCTGCCCATTTGAATGGCCCCCTGCGCTGTCCCCATGAGCTGCTGGGTAACTCTGTCCTCCCTGCCCATATGAAAATACCCTATGATGGCACCATGGGGGGCTGGGAGCCCAAAGCAATAAGCACTACATCCTCCAATGCACAGCCTGGTTGTCAAAGCCTTTTATGTAGCTGACATGAGGCATGTCTGCCTTCTCTGGATTCCTTTGCTTGGATGAAAGATCACTAGCTCAGTTTAAGCCATGATGGAGGCGAATTTTAAAGACACAAAGGGATGATGTTAGAGCCAGTTTAATGAAGACTAAGTGGAAAGAGAATCCTGCAAGTAAACAAATTGCACTTGGCAACCCTGTGGTCAGTACTAGAGTTAGGTTTGTGTCATTGTAATGGAGCACTCCCTGTTTAAGTCTCTTAGAAGCAGGTCCATCAGAGTCCTCCTCCAAGAAAACTTGAAATACAATTCTCCACCATGCCAATAGAAAAACTCCCATTGACTTTAATGGCAGAGGACTGATAGATTGACTGACTAATTTGGACTTCTAGACTGCCTTCTTGCAAGGACGCAGGTGCAAAAATCTACTCTAAATGTAAACTGCCCTCTCATAAAACACCATCCCCCAGAGCCTGTCCCTGCCCACCAAATGCCTGGCCAAATGGGAAGGTCTTACACTGTCTCAAGAATATGCTCCTCTCTGTTTCTTAACCCATAGGGGCTTTTTTAGTATTGATGGCATTAATAAGTTTCACCACAATCAATATAGCAGCCCCAGTTTTGGAATCACCTATTCCTGGGTTGCTCCAACCCTTGGGTTGAGAAGCTTCTCTTGCTGCTCCCTGTCTCCAGCTTCCAGCCTAATAATCAGCTTCCTTCTTTCCAAGCTTATTTAGTCAGCACCTGCCAAACAGAGGCCAAGAGGCTCTTAATCGGCTACAGGTGTTAATAGCCAGGATGCAGGTAATCCTGGGGCATGGCCCTGCAAGTGCTTACAGCACTCCTGCTGCTGAGATCTATGAGAACAGGGAAAGTCACCATGAGATGGGGGGAGGTGGACAGGGGGGCATTGCAGGAGAAGAGGACTTCTGGCTCAGCCTGTAAAAAGGCACCTACCACACTCTGCCCACTGCCGCAGTCTAAATAGATAATACTGACTATGTGCCCGGCTTCTTGTTCGGTTCTAAAGACCAATTTCCAGGGATTTATTACTCATCCATTTTAAACTACAGCAGGCTACAATTTGCTGGGATGCAGCAGAAGCCGTGAGTGCAGAGAACATTTGTTTATTTACCCAGCGGACTGCAAATCAGTGTCATTGACAGATTGGCTATTCAGACAGGCCATGACACTGTCTGCCAAGCTGGTGTGTTATTTCTGCCAGAGGATACACTGCCTTTCCTTTGCAGGAGGGACCATAACACTAGAGTCACATCCAGGGTCATACAGACTAACAAGTCTGCTTGGCCAAAGCTGCAGGAAGCCCCTAGAAAAAGTGCTGTGGTGAGAGCGCCATGTCACAGGTAGACTTGGGGCTTTGTCCCCATCACGTAACCCACATTCACACCTTCCAGAAAATGTGTGGTTTTCATATAGTGCGAGAATGTAAATGCAGAAAAAAATCTCCTCCCCACCCCCATTTCACACGCTGAACTTTTCAGTCTTTCATGGAAGACTCTTGGAACTGCATCACTTCCAACTTTAAACCTGATATGCTTGATTGATCGATAAACATACATGCTCTAGCTGAATGAATGAGACCTTTCATATCAGGGCCAGATATAAAATAGTGTACACCATGCAATTGCACAGGACTCCACATTTTGGGCAACCACACAGGGTCCCGAAATACATGGGGTTCATGAATAAACTAAAAACAACCCTGTATGTACGACATACAGGTCTGCAATGCCAAGAACCCTAGCCCCTTAAGGGGATGATCAGAACATCAGAAACAAATTGTTGTAGTATTTTCCTTTCTTTAATGGGCGATTCAGTGTGAGTCCATCAAACATTCCTGTAAGGAGGGGACTCATTCGGGCATTTTGAAGAGGGCCTCAAATTCCCCAGATCTAGCACTGTTTTATATACAAGCTCTCCCATCAAAATGTACACACTTTGAAACTCATACTTTTATTTTAATCCTATGATTATAAAACTAGCATAGCTAGAAAGATCAACTCAAAACATTGTCTGTTTATCGTCTTTTCTGGTGCTTGCTGAGGAAGAGATTAATACTGATGATGTTAATTCAGAACTGTATTTCCACTTGTACTTTATTGGCCAAAACATCATATCACATTGGCTTTAGCAAGATGGTGATGTGTTCCACATAAGTCATTCCATCATGGACTGGCTGAACACCAAGTTTCCTAGATGTCTGCTATCTACACAAAAAGGATCAATTCAACAACCCTCTAGATCACATGATTTGTCTTCACTGAACTTTAATTGGGGAGGCAGAAGGGCACATAAAAGCCAAAGTGTTCTACACCAGAACTGAAACTTTGGAAGACTTGAAGGAAGAAGTTTGAGAAGTTGTTCAAAATGTTTCACATCAAACCGTACAGGACTGCATAGCAAACTTTGGACTGAAAATTTATGGATGAGTCCAATTAAGGAGCAGCATTTTGGGGACAATCCAGTGGCCTGCTTACACCAAACCGAACACACGGCGCACAGGCAGAACACACACACTCAGAAGCGCACGCAGTACCCCGCACACAGCAACCCCGGCCTATGCAACTCACCTCACGTGTGCATTCTGGCTCTGCGCTGCGCATCGGGGTTGGCGTAAGCAGGCCACTAGATGGTCTTGGTCTGCCGAGTATTCCACAAAACCACGGGTCATCGAGTGGATGGCTGTCAAGATCAAAGGGTAACTCCCCTAGAGCATTCTGGAACCTCTCAGGTTCCATCAGGCTTGGGGGGTGAACCAACCGAACCAGTTCCACACCCTTCCAGGGGCAGACGTGTGCTGGGAGACAGGCCCGCAGGAGGTAATGATCTGGACCTGATTTTTTGCACCGACCTTGAGGCGGAGGATTTGTTGGTTGGGGAGGTGTCAGTAGAACCCTTGTCATGGACAAATCATGACCTCCTGCGAGCACGTCTCCTGGTGCAGGTCTGCCCCCAGGGGAGTGTAGAACCAATTCAGATGGTTCACACCTGGAGATTACGGGAACCCGAGTGGTTCCAGAAAGCTCTTGGGGAGTTACCCTCTGATCTTGACAACTGCCCACTCAATGACCTCATGGCTTTATGGAATACCTGGCTGTTGAAGGCCATCGACCAGACGGCTCTGAGGCATCCACTCCCTCGGCAATGACACCTTAGCCACTGTCATTTACAGAGGGCCTAAGATTGTTGTAGTAGGAAGGGTGGCAGTTGGAGCAACTGTGGCGCTGTTCGTGTGCTGAAGCTCACAGATTGCAACATATTTATTTATTTATTTATTTATTTATTTTCAAACTTTTACTACCCCGCCTCTTCTGCCATAGGCAGTTCGGGACGGCTTACAATTCATAAAACAACATTTTAAACAACAATTAAAACAACTAAAAGGAGGAAAAGAAAATAACCCCATATCCAAAAAAAACTCCACCCCCTCACCCATCTCCCCTGCCAAATGCCTGGCGGAACAGTCAGGTCTTACAACTTCTCTGAAAAGAGGGGCGATCCAGGGCCAACCGGGCCTCCACTGGAAGGGAGTTCCACAGCCGTGGTGCGGCCACCAAGAATGCCCTCCCCTGCGTGGCCCCCCAGAAGACTCGGGGGACCTCAAGTAGGGCACCCCCAGATGACCACAGGGGTCGATCCAGCACCCGGGGAGTGAGGCAATCCCGCAGATAGGTACGGCCTAGGCCGTTTAGGACTTTATAGGCCAAAACCAACACCTTGAATCAGACCTGAAAAACCACCGGCAGCCAGTGCAGAGAGCGGAGCCCTAGAGTAATATGCTCCCAGCAGCCCACTCCTACCAGAAGACGGGCCGCCGCATTCTGCACCAGCTGCAGTTTCAGAGCCATCACCAAGGGTAGCCCCACATAGAGTGTGTTACAGTAGTCCAATCTGGAGGTGATGAAAGCATGGATGATGGTGGTCAGGTCAGAGCCTGGTGCGAAGCCATCACACCAGATGTAATTGGCAAAAGGTACTCCTCGCCACAGCCTCCACCTGGGCATCCAGGCAGAGTTGCACGTTGAGGAGCACCCCCAGACTCTGTACCTGGGGTACCAATGGAGGGCAGACCCCGCCAATAATGGGGGCAACCATCTCCATCGTCTTACCCACCAACATCACCTCCATCTTGTCAGGATTCAGTCTCAGTCGGTTAATCCTCATCCAGTCCCCTACAGCCATCAAACACCGAGACTGTAGGGTCTGGGTCTGTTGAAAAAGAGAGATACAGCACAGTGTCATAGAACCAGTTTATGTACCTATGCTGTAGCTGTAAGGAATTTTTGGTGCCCGTTTAGCCTTTGCAAAATCTCGTCCAGCAGAGATTTTCCGTATGGTGAGAAGGTTGGTCAGTCCTCCCTCCCTCCGCCTGGAATCCGAGGTATTTAATGTCCGCTGTGATATGTTTGGTGATCATTTTGCAGAGAAAATCATTCAGATTCACCACAACTACGACACCACACTTATTGCAATGGATGAACCACTGCAATATGTAAAGTGTTAATAAGGCAAGCCAAGAGAGATTTTGAAGGGAGGCTTGCTAAAGAGGCAAAAGAAGCAACAAAAACTTTTTCAAATACATCAGAACCAAGACGCCTGCTAGGGAGTCAGTTGGGCCATTAGATGACAAGGGAGTAAAAGGGGTGCTCAGGGAGGATAAGGACATTGCAGAGAAGCTGAATGTGTTCTTTGCATTGGTCTTCACTGAAGAAGATTTGGGGGAGATACCCACGCCGGATCCTTGCTTTGTGGGCAAGGAATTGGAAGAGCTGTTACAAATCAATGTGACTTTGGAGAATGTTCTAGGGCAAATTGACAAGCTGAATGCTAACAAGTCACCAGTAGGGATGGGCGAATGCGGTTCAGAAGTTAGGAGTTCGGACCAAACTCGACCAGTTCGGTCAACCGAACCAAACTTCCGAACCAAACTCGATTTTCGAACCGAACCGAATTTCCGAACTTGGCTCTGTTCTCCCATCCCTAAAAGATAATATTCCATTTAGTTCAATGGGGTTTGAATTTCCGAACTTTGTTCAGATGTTCGGAGTTCGGACTGAACTCGAATAATTCAGTCGACCAAATCGAACTTCTGAATCAAACCGAATTTCCAAACTGAACTGAACTGAATTTTCGGTTCTGTTTGCCCATCCCTAGTCACCAGGGCCAGATGGCATTCATCCAGAGTTCTGAAGGAACTCAAATATGAAATTGCAGACCTACTGTTAGTAATTTGTAACCTGTCACTAAAATCTGCCACTGTACCCAAGGACTAGAGGGTGGTAAATGTAACCCCGATATTTAAAAATGGATCCAGAAGTGATCCTGGAAACTACAGACCAGTAAGCTTGACATCTGTGCTGGGCAAAATGGTGGAACCCATCATTAAGGACATAATTACAGGGCATGTTGACAAACATGGCTTAATGGGGAAGAGTCAACACGGATTTAGTAAAGGTAAGTCATGCCTCACTAATCTGTTGGAATTCTTTGAGGGTGTAAATAAGCATGCGGACAAGGGAGACTCAGTAGATTTAGGGTGATTTCAGACATTACGGGCTCCCGATTCACCACAGTGGATTCCCAGTGGTGGCGAGCTGACCAACCACCCCCCATGGTCCAGGAAAGCCCTGAACAGATGTGACGGGATTGGGACCACGGCAGGGAATCGGGCCATCAGACCACAGTATGGGGCAGTGCAACAGACATGACACTGATTCCAGGTCATGGTCAAAACACCCAGAAGGCACCGGGGAGGGGCGGGAGGCAGACATGGCCGACAGAGGGCAAACGAAGCCAGAAGGGTCAAAAGGAAACACCCACACAAGGGAAATGGGAAGGGAGGGGGAGGATGGAGAAGAGCCACTGAGGCAGTACACACAACAGGCACAGAGAAAATGAGGTCATAGTGGCACACACAGCACAAACACACGCCCGGGTGCATACACACCCGCACGGGAAAGGAAGGGAAGGGGGAAACAGCGGGATGGCCAACACACATGGCACAATGGGCGAAGGGAGGCGGGGGGACCCGGGGTCAGGGAAGCGGGGGGGATCGGCCCAGGGGCAGGGCAGGACATGGGGAACAGCAGCCAGAACCCCATCAACAGCACAGGCAGCACGGGCAACCCCACAGCTACACAGGCAGCCCAGGCATGGGGAGGCCCCTCAGGGGCAGAGCACAGGCACAGGGGGAGGCCACATGGGCAGGTAGCAGGCCAGGAACGGTCCAGGAGGTGGACAGGGACCCCACATGCTGGCAAGGGTGCAATGGATGGGATGGAGGCGAGCCGGAGCCAAGGAGCAGTGCAGCAGGTCCAAACCCACCCACCCCCCAGGAGGATGCCGGGAGGAGCAGTCCAGGGGCCCCAGAACCCCACGGTCACAGAGTCACCCAAGGGGGTGGGGGTGGGGCCATGGGAACAGGAGGGATCTCAGCCGGACTATGAAGGACAGCAGCACCCGGGGTGCTGGGTGCCGGCTCAGAGATCAGAACACAGCCACAGGAGAAGACAACAACGGAGGGGGACACTGGTTGCAGAGGCGGATGGGGGGGCGTGGAGGGGGCACAGGCAGAGGCACAGGCAGGGGTAGCTGAACCCCAGGAACCAGCCAGCACAGCAGCGAGCCCAGGACATCATGGAGGGAGCGGGCAGTGAGCCACGGCATCAGGGCAGAGGCGGGAGCTCACAGCGGGGCCAGCATCCAGGGCCCGGAAGGCACAGGGGGCCTCACAACCAGCTTCAGGGGGTCACGAAGGGGCCCGGGGCCGGGTAGCTCGCCAGGTGCATGTAGTGGAGCCACTGAAGCATGCCCTGATGGTATCCCAGCACAGACATATGGTGGGCAACGAGGTAGTACGCCTCAAAGGGATCCTGCACGGAGAGTCCCACCTGGGCATCGGATCGGGACCACACACCAGTCAGCGCCGTCAGCTCTGCCCCGGTGGACTCCGAGAAGCAATAGTCTTGTCCGACGGCTTCGGACATATCTCTCAGACTCCGACCTCGCCACTGTCAGTCATGCCTTCATCACCTCGAGGCTGGATTACTGCAATGCGCTCTACGTGGGGCTGCCCAAGAAGCTGGTCCGGAGGTTGCAGCTGGTGCAGAATGCTGCGGCCTGTCTCCTTATGGGGGCGGGTCGCCGGGAGCACATGACACCAGTGCTCCGGGCTCTGCACTGGCTGCCTATAAAGAACTGGTCCAGGTTCAAGGTGCTGGTTTTAACCTTTAAAGCCCTTCACGGCCTGGGCCCTGCTTATCTGTGGGACCACCTCACTCCCCATGTGCCCGTGCAACCCTTGAGATCGTCCGTGGGAGCCTTTTAGGAGGTTCCCCGGGCGAAGCAGGTGGCCACCGATGTTAGATCTTTTTCGGTGGCCACCCCTGTGCTGTGGAATTCACTCCCGGAGGAGGCTCGGTTGGCTCCCACTCTCCTGCTGTTTCAACATGTATGTAAGATCTGGCTGTTTCGTCAGGCTTTTGGCGTGGGGTAGGAGTGGGGGGGTTTCCCAACATTGTATTGTATTTTAAATTGTTTTAAATTGTTTAAATTGTTTTGTTTTTTTAAATTATTGAATGTTGTTCGCTGCCCCAGACTGCCCTGTGGGTAGGAGGGGCGGGATATACATTTTAAATAAATAAATAAATAAAATTGTCAACAGCTGGGGGCCACAGAAGGTTACCGAGCTCCAACAGGTGGTGATAGACCGCCCCACGCAACTGCTGGTACCCACGGGCCCCATGAACACAGCCAAAAAAGGACACGGCCAGGGCAGGGTCCCCCTCCACCAGACAGGCCGTGTAGGTGGCCAGGCTGCACGCAGACAGAGCAGACATGGTCTCTGCCACAGACCACCCCACATGCGAGCACCTCATCTCCGGGATGCGCCCATTGGGAAAGGGACGCAGGCCCAGCATCTCCACATGCAGCCAGCAATCGCGGGCGCTTGCCTCATAGCCAAAGTACCCTAAATGATGCGGGACGGAAGCTGTTAGCCTTGCTCCATTCTCTAGACTATATTCCTCTCAATGGCAGTTTTCCTGGGGATCTTGATGGGGACTACACTTACGAGTCCTCGGCGGGACACAGTGTGGTGGATTATGTTTTTATTAATCCAGCCTTTTGGGAAACGATAACAAAGTTCGCACTACATATCAGAGCTGGAAGTGATCATAGATTGCTAGAAGTTCAGATGGCAATAGCGGATTCTGCCCTTCTCCTGGACATCCCCGAATCATCTACCAAAGCAGGCTTGATTATAAGAAAGTGGGATCCAATGGCTCTTTTATGTAGGATGCAGGAACACTGTTACCGAGGTTATCTGCGGGAATTGGGTGAGCGGTTCTATCACGAACATGACTCTGCACAAGCTATTGCCATATTTGAGGAAATAATAATCCATCTAAAGGAAAGTACTTTCACGGTTCTCCAAAGGGAGACCCCCAAAGTAAAATCTGTCTGGTTCAATGCTGAATTTAGAGCTCTGAAATCCCGCCTCCTCTCAGCAAAGAGGTGCTGGGTTAGGTCATGTTCTGACCTAGCCCTTCAGCAGATGCAGGTCTTGAAGCAGGATTACAAGCACTTATTGCGACATAAAAGGTCACTGTATCACAATAAAAAGTGGGCCGAATTAGTGACGGCTTCATGCTTGGGGGACAGCAAAGGGTTCTGGACAGTCCTGAATGGGATGATACGGAAACCTAGAGACTTGGTCTCTTCACAGGTTTGTTGTTTTTAACTTATTTTATTAAAGTGTTTTTGTTCAGGAAAGATATACGTGCCTTCATCTTTTTGCTGAGTACATTTTACACAGTTATTACATTTCTTTTGTCCTTTCCCTTACCCTATCTTTTAACCTTTCCTTCTGACCCCTACCCCACCTTTATCCCTTCCCCCTTCCACCCGATTACACTCCCCTGATACCCTCTCCCCCCTTTTGTCCCCCCTTCTCCCTTCTTATCCACCCCCCCCCACCCCCCCGTCTTCTATCCTTTATAATTCAGTTATACATATCGCATCCTCAGGTTCCAATACATTCACGTTTTTCTTAAGGTATTCAAAACATGCTGACCAATCTATAAAGAAGTCACTCATCGATTCCTTCGCCTCTGCCACCGTTTTTTCCAATGATATAATGTACCATAGTCTATTATATCATTCCTCCACTGTGGGGGGTTCCAGACCTTTCCACCTTCTCGCAATTACATTAATTGCGGCTAATATCATATGGACGCATGTCTGTCTATGTTATTTCACTAGTGGCATGTTGGGGTATATCCCCAATATGGCCATGGTGGGGTCCATTGGCAAAATTAGTCCTGTAGTCTCTCTGATGACCTCCCAAACTTCAGCCCATAGGGTGTGCAATTTACTACATGCCCACAGGCAGTGATATAACGTTCCCACTTCCCCACATTTCCGCCAACATAGATTGGATTCCACTTCCAGCCATTTTGCCTTCATGATTGGAGTCATGTAGCTTCTCATGGAGACTTTTAGTTGCATTTCCACTATTGCCAATGATATAGCACACTGGTGTATATGCCTGTGGGCTTCCATTTTCTCTGCCTCTGAAAAGTGTCTATCCATATCTGTTCCCCACTTATCTACGTAATCCTTCTCCCTCGGTTTGTACCACATAATTTTTAACTCTCCATAGATACGGGACAGAAGTCCCTTGCTTGGTGACCCGTGTATTAAAATTACTTCTAGAGGGTAACTCTGTCTTCCATAGCCCCGTACCTTCTCTTTACTGTTGCCGTGCAAACTGAACAACTGTTGGAACTGTAAAAAATTAAGTTTTTTGTCTATTTTCTTTTCAAGACTTTCTTTGGATAGAAACATCTTGTTTTCAAAAAGGTCCTTTACGTATCTGATCCCTTTTTCTTTTATCTTTTGACTTACAGATACGGTGCCTATTATTTTCTTTATCTCTGGGTTGTCAATTGGGTATACCGGCATTATTTTATTTTGAATTCCCAGTTTCTTTTTCACTTTCCTCCATATGCTCCAGGCTGACCATGCAAATGGGTGTTCTTTCATGACTTTCTTATTTTTTATTGTTTCCCCAAAAATGTCAAATTGTAGTTCTGAATTTTCCAGCTGTGTCTTCTCTATGTTGACCCAATGTACGTTATGTCTATTCTGCACCAAGTGACTAATTGCCCTCAAACTAGCTGCCCAATAATATGTTTTAATGTCTGGTAGATTAATTCCACCTTTTTCTTTGGCCACTCTTCACAGGTTTCTAATGAGACATGGGAAGAATTCTTTGGAGAAATATATGCAGAAATGGAGGTGACCATGGGTGATGATTCGCCCGGAGAGACTAAGGTGAGCAGTCCCTTCGCCATTGAATTTCAGAACTCTGAAGTAGAAAAGAGGATTTTGGCGCTTAAAGATAATAAGGCACCTGGGCCAGATTGTCTACCAGTGGAGGCCCTGAAAGCAGTGCCTCAGTGGTGGGCCCAGATCCTATGTAAACTCTTTAATAATATAGTTAGAGGAGGTGGAGTTCTCCAGTCTGTTATGGAGGGATAGGAAGAAGGGGTTTTTTCCCCAGGGACCTAGCGCACTCACCCTCCCTTCACTCACACCTTCACGCTCCCAAGGGCTCCACAACACTGGAAAAATTCCCCTCAGGTTGTAAGGTGGCCGAAAACTCCCTAAAGGGATACGGGCCTTTTCATCACGGGGGTTCCGGTACCGCCACGCCCTGTGTGAAGCCCTTTCACACACCAACACTTGAAACCACACCCACACACCCTTGCTTCCCTCACCCAGTCTCGCCGTGCTAGGGTCCAAGGGGGTGTTTGCCCGTGGGGGAGAGGAGGGGTAGGGCCCAAGGGTAGGCAGGACGGCTAGGGATGGAGGGGGAGACACAGGGAGGTACACAACAGGGTTTCCAGGGAAATAAAGGGGATATCACAGTGTTCAACACAAAAAACAATACACAATACTTAAGGTCACTCACTCACTCACTCGTATTCACTCTCACACTCACTCTCGCACACCCACAATAACACAGAGTCACTACTTAGCTTTTCCACAAGCCCTCCACACTCCACCACAACGCTCAGGGGCCAGTCTCACAGCACTGCTGATCACCGGCAGTGTGTGAGACTCCTTCCTGGCCCTAAATAGGGGAAGCCCCGCCCCCTTTTCCTTTCAGACGTGCTGAGCGGCGTAATTCTCTTAATTGTTCCCCAGGTTGGTGCTTTTCCTGGCCCCTCCCTGCTATACAGGGGCTATCTACATCCCCACGTTGTTCTGTGCGCACTGGGGGCGGTGCTAGCTCTGGGGGCGTGGCCAGTCCTCGTGAGACTGCTTTTGGCTGCTCTTCCTCGCTTCCTGGGGGTGTGGCCCTCTGCCGCTGCCATGCCTGTTTGCCGCCGCGCTGTTGTTTACTCCAGCTGCGGCGGCGATTCCTGAGAGCACCCCCCCCATGCCCCCCCCCCGTGTCCGGAAGGGACAAGGCTTGGAGGGATGACGGAGGTGAAAGAGGCGCACCAAGCGCGGCGCATGGACTGCCGAAGCCGGTTCCCACGAACGGTCGGCTGAGTCGTAGCCCTTCCAATCGATGAGATAGTGGAGAACACCACGGCGGCGCTTGGCATCTAAAATGGCACGAACTTCAAATTCGGGGGTGCCAGGAACATCGCAGATGGGCGGCGGGGGTGTCGGAGAAGGAAATAAGGGTGGGTGGTATTTCTTCAGGAGGGAGATATGAAAAACGGGGTGGATCCGAGTGGAAGGAGGCAGGGAGACGCGATAAGTGACGGGATTGATTTGCTGGGAGATAGGAAATGGTCCAAAGTACTTAGTATCCAGCTTCGCAGAAGGGCGCTGCGAAGGATAGTGCCGGCGGTCTATCCAAACAAGCTCTCCCGTCTGAAACGGGGGACAGGGCCGGCGTTTTTTATCTGCCTGGGCCTTGTATTGCTGACGGGCCAGCCGCAACATGGTCAGGGCATGAGTATGGCACTCTTGAAGGCGCCGTAGAAGAGCTCCCGCAGCCGGGACTTCCACCGCCGGGAGCTCTGGGAATGCCAGGCGAGGGTGATAACCGTAGGAAACATGAAATGGGGACGTGCCTATGGAGGCGTTTGGGGCATTGTTGAAGGCGAACTCCGCTAAGGAGAGAAACTTTACCCAATCGCTTTGAAGGTAGTCGATGTAGCATCGTAGGTACTGCTCCAAGGTTTGGTTGGCCCTCTCGACTTGCCCGTTGGCCTGTGGGTGATAGGCCGTAGTGGGGGCGAGTTTGACCCCCACCGCCGTAAACAGGGCCTTCCAGAAGCGTGCTATAAACTGTGACCCTCTGTCGGAGATGATGGTGATGGGGAGTCCGTGGAGTTTGACAATATGGTCAAGAACCAAATGGGCCGTGGTCTTGGAGGTAGGTAGTCCCTTGCACGGGATAAAATGCCCCATCTTCGTGAACTGGTCACACACAACAAGAACCGCGGTGTATCCTTGCGAGTTGGGGAGTTCGACAATGAAATCCAAGTTTATGTGCTGCCAGGGTCCTTTTGGCAAGGGCGCGAGTTGTAACAACCCCACGGGTCGTTGCCGCAAGACCTTGGTTTGGTTGCATGTTCGGCACCCCTGAACATAAGTCTTTATGTCTTGCCACATCGAGGGCCACCAGAAGTGGCGCTGTATCAACTTAAGAGTTCTTTGCTGCCCTGGGTGGCCCGCTAAGGGCGCGTCGTGGTGTCCCCATAGTATGTGTTTACGGGCTCCTGCTGGGACAATTATGGCACCACGGCGCATGTATAGTCCGTTTGGGCCTTGTGCATCCGCGAGGTTGCCGAGGGTGGACTCCTGGCGCGTTAGCTGTTGTAGGTGGGTTAGGGAAAGCCCAGCGGCAGCAAAGACCTTGGGGGCAAGAATAGGATCACCTTGTGTGGCAAGGTCCGAAGGGTGGTCTTGACAGCGCGAAAGGGCATCGGCTATGGTATTTTGCTTTCCAGGTCGATACGTGACGTGGAAACAAAAACGAGCGAAGAAAAGTGCCCACCGCGCATGTCGTGCATTTAAGATTCGGGAGGTCTGTAGAAACGTGAGGTTTTTGTGGTCAGTAATGACCTGAATAGGGTGGTTAGCCCCTTCCAAATAATGTCTCCAATTCTCAAAGGCTGCTCGTATGGCGAGTAATTCGCGATCTAGTATCGTATAGTTTCGTTCCGCCGGGCTGAGTTGTCGGGAGAAAAATGCGCATGGCCGTCACTCGGATATTTTTGCTCCTGCCTGTGATAAAACTGCCCCTAGGGCAGTGTTGGATGCGTCGGTTTCAACAATAAAAGGTTCTGTAAAGTTGGGATGTTGTAAGATTGGTGCGGTCATAAATGCGGCCTTTAATTGTTTGAACGCCCGCTCCTGTTCTGACCCCCATACATATACCTGACCCTTTTTAAGAAGTTTCGTGAGGGGAATTGTTAGCTGAGCGTAGTGGGGGATATACTGCCTGTAATAGTTGGCGCTTCCGAGTAGGCGTTGAAGGGGTTTCACTGCTTGGGGGGCCGGCCAGGCGTCGATGGCCTTAACCTTTGCGGGGTCCATGTTTATCCCCTGCGGGGATATAATAAACCCCAGGAAGGGGACTGTGTGCTGATGAAATACACACTTAGTGTCCTTGCAGTATAAATGATACTTTCGAAGCCTTAGGAGAACGGTACGGACATGCTGAACGTGTTGTTCCAAGGTCTGCGAAAACACCAGGATGTCGTCCAGGTAGGCAACCACGTATTGGTCTAGAATATCCCGAAGGATATCATTGATCAGGTGCTGGAACGCGGCCGGGGCATTACTGAGTCCATAGGGCATTACAAGGTACTCAAAATGTCCGTACCGCGTCCGAAAGGCCGTTTTCCATTCGTCCCCCTTTCGTATTCGTAACAAGTTATAGGCTCCGCGTAGGTCTAATTTTGTAAATATTTGGGCCCCCTGTAGACGATCTAACAATTCTGGAATCAGTGGCAGGGGGTATCTATTTTTAATGGTGATGGCATTTAAGCCGCGGTAATCGATACAGGGGCGGAGCCCCCCGTCCTTCTTCGGTACAAAAAACAAAGGGGCCCCCCCTGGAGAAGTAGAGGGTCGGATAAACCCCTTGGCCAGGTTATCGTCTAGGTACTCCTTGAGGGTTTGTAATTCAGGCCCGGATAGTGCGTAAATCCGTCCAAACGGAGGGGAGGTATCAGGCAGGAGATCAATAGCACAATCATAGCTGCGATGCGGGGGTAACTCCAAAGCTTCTTGTTCCCGGAACACATCCGTGAGATCCTGGTACTCGGGGGGCAGACCCAACGCTGTAAGCCCCAGGAGCTGACTTGCTTTTGCGGGTGTCTCCAGGGGGAGACCTCGGTGCTCCCAATGGTTTTGGCAACAGGGCGAGTTAAAAAGGAGGGTTTTACACGACCAGTCAATAGAGGGGTTGTGCTTCTTCAGCCATGGGAGACCAAGCACCACGGGGAACGCTGGGGTATGGATCACGTCCAACACTAAGGTCTCGTGATGCGCTCCGATAATACCTTCGATACCTGCGGTGCAGGTTATGATGGGCCCGGACAAAAGCGAGGAACCATCAATGGCATAAACGGCTTCGGGGTGCGTTTTGGGTTGTAGGGGGAACTGGTGCCGATGTACAAGGATGTCATCTATAAAGTTGCCTGAAGCGCCTGAATCGATCATGGCCCATAAAACCACTGACCTCGTAGGGGCAAGTAGCAGCGTAAGGGGGACACGCAAATGTTCCAGACGGGGCACGGTGGTGGCCATCGAGTGTCGTTTAGCAGGCGGGGTCATTGATCCGTCTACCGAGATGCCCCCGATACATCCCGGTACTTGGCGTTTCCCGCCGCTCGTCTGTCGGGGGGCAGCTGTGGACAAAACCTCGAGAAGTGGCCCCCTCCACCGCAGTAAAAGCAGAGTTTCTCAAGGCGTCGTCGTTCTTTTTCCTGCAGTGTCAGTGGTCCTCGAGCTGCTCCAATCTGCATGGGTTCGGGTTCGTCCCCCTTTGCCCCCTCTGTCTTGCCTACCGGGGTTGGTGGAGCTCGGGTTCCCCAAGGCCGTCCTGATTCTTGCCGTCGCTCCCTGCGCCGCTCCGCCAACCTTTCGTCGATTTGGCATACCAAATTAACCAGCTCTCCCCATTTTGCTGGGATAGAGGTGGTGGCGAGTTGATCTTTTATTTCCTCGCTCAAACCCTTGCGAAAAAGTACTTTCAAGACGTCATCGGCCCACCCTAGCTCAACCGCCAAATGCTGGAATCGGGTCACATACTCTAATAGGGGGCCTCGGCCTTGTCTAAGGGTCATGATGGCTGCTTCTGCATCTCGAAGCCTATGGGGGTAGTCGAACAAGAATTGGAATTCCCGGAGAAACCCCCGGAAATCATGCAACAAAGGACTCTCTTTGATAAGGAGGGGGGTAGCCCACTCTAGGGCCATTCCTTCCAGGTGGCCTATGATAAAGGCTACTTTAACAGAGTCTGTTGCATAAGTTCTAGGTTGCATTTGAAATGCGAGCTTGCAGAGGGCCAGGAATCCCTGGAACTGCCTACGATCCCCGTCAAACTTAGTAATAGGGGGGTGACGGGGTTCCCGTAGCGGGCCCACCCCATCCCCGGGTTCCTCTTGCATAGCCTCGGGGGGGGTTTCTATGGCAGCCGCTGCTGCCATGTCTTCCCCTACTAAATCTGCCCCCTGCTTCTCCTTAAGATCCTTGACTTCAAGGGCCAAGGACTGTATGGCTAGCTTCAATTCGGCTAATTGTGCAGCTAGGTCCATGGTGTGGCCGGTGATACTGTTATGGAGGGGTAGGAAGAAGGGGTTTTTTCCCCAGGGACCTAGCGCACTCACCCTCCCTTCACTCACACCTTCACGCTCCCAAGGGCTCCACCACACTGGAAAGCTTCCCCTCAGGTTGTAAGGTGGCCGAAAACTCCCTAAAGGGATACGGGCCTTTTCATCACGGGGGTTCCGGTACCGCCACGCCCTGTGTGAAGCCCTTTCACACACCAACACTTGAAACCACACCCACACACCCTTGCTTCCCTCACCCAGTCTCGCCGTGCTAGGGTCCAAGGGGGTGTTTGCCCGTGGGGGAGAGGAGGGGTAGGGCCCAAGGGTAGGCAGGACGGCTAGGGATGGAAGGGGAGACACAGGGAGGTACACAACAGGGTTTCCAGGGAAATAAAGGGGATATCACAGTGTTCAACACAAAAAACAATACACAATGCTTAAGGTCACTCACTCACTCACTCGTATTCACTCTCACACTCACTCTCGCACACCCACAATAACACAGAGTCACTACTTAGCTTTTCCACAAGCCCTCCACACTCCACCACAACGCTCAGGGGCCAGTCTCACAGCACTGCTGATCACCGGCAGTGTGTGAGACTCCTTCCTGGCCCTAAATAGGGGAAGCCCCGCCCCCTTTTCCTTTCAGACGTGCTGAGCGGCGTAATTCTCTTAATTGTTCCCCAGGTTGGTGCTTTTCCTGGCCCCTCCCTGCTATACAGGGGCTATCTACATCCCCACGTTGTTCTGTGCGCACTGGGGGCGGTGCTAGCTCTGGGGGCGTGGCCAGTCCTCGTGAGACTGCTTTTGGCTGCTCTTCCTTGCTTCCTGGGGGTGTGGCCCTCTGCCGCTGCCATGCCTGTTTGCCGCCGCGCTGTTGTTTACTCCAGCTGCGGCGGCGATTCCTGAGACAGTCTTGGGGCAAAAGTTGGATCATCCCCATTTTTAAGAATGGCAATCACCGCAATCCCTCCTGTTATAGGCCGATACATTTACTTCTGGTAGTTAGTAAACTTTTCACGTCTATTATCTGCCAACATCTCCAAGAGTGGGCCAACAGGAAGGAGTTAATTCCCAAAGAACACTATGGCTTTAGAGCCAATGGGTCAACGTTGGACTGTACTTTAATTGTGGCCCATTTGATGACAAAATATACAAGAATTAGGTCAGGGAAATTGTATATTGCCTTCGTAGATTTCACAAAGGCTTTTGATTCAGTACCAAGACCAGAGACTCTGGAGTAAATTAAGGGCCTGTGGTATAGCTCCATCATTACTCAAAACCTTAGTAGCAATCCACGAGCATAATACCGCTAAAGTGAAGGGCCGGTCTCTAAGTGCTACCAGTGGCCCAATTTCTATCCAAAGAGGGGTCCGTTAGGGGTGCCTGCTTGCCCCTCTTTTTTTCAATTTGTTTGTTGCTGACCTCATTGCTGCTGTTAAGAGCTGCAACTTGCATCCACCGAAAATCCAGAGCTATCCGCTCTATGCATTACAATATGCTGATGATTTGGCTCTGTTTGCTCAGACAGAGAAGGGATTGAGAGCTCACAAAATGGACTAGAGGTAAATGTAAAAAATTCTAAAATTCTGATAGCCGTGAGGAAGTCCCAAAGGAAATTAGAGTGGCTAGTTTTAGATCTGGCTATGGAGGTGGTGAATAAATGTTTATATCTGGACGTTACTTTCATCTTCAGATGCACATGGGCTCAGCATGTTAGCAACAGAGCCCGATTAGCTTCTATCACTGTAAAGGCCCTTCTTAAGGCCTATAATTCCTCGTATAGAATATCTGTTTCCACCATATTAGAAGTTTTCCATGCAAAAGTTATCCCCATGCTGACTTTTGGAGCCGAATATGCCACGGACTATTTGCCTTTGGAACGGGTCCAGAATCATTTCCTTCATGGAATTCTTAAAATGGGAGCTAGTATCCCAGGTGTGGTTGTCAGAGCTGAGCTAGATACCCCCTTGATAGAGCATCACATTAGGCTAACCCTCATGAGGTAGTGGGTCAAGCTTTTGGCCTGTCTGTCTAACTCCTTACAAGCTCTCTGCTTGAGGGAGGAATTGCAGCACGAGGGAGCCAGATCTTACCCCTGGGATATGACATGTGGCAACAATGTTGAATAAACTGGGGTTTTCATTCCATTATTTTGCTGGACAATCTCCAGCTGGTATAAGGTTATCTATTCAGCAAAGATCCAGAGACATAGCAATCCAGGAGGACCTTGCCGTGCTTAAGGAGTGGAGGGTGGCCCCCAGTCTTGCCATCAGTAAGACCTTATTTAGGAGGGAACCCTACCTAGATATACTGAGAAATGCTCGCCTGAGGCGACACTTTACCCTCTTCCATTTTTAATCTTACGCAAACTGCGGTGGTAGAGGGCAGATTTGCAAGCGTCCCCTATTGGGACCGCAAATGTCTATGCTCCCTATCAGAAGTAGAATCAGTAGAGCATTTGATATTCAGTTGCCCATATTACACCCACCTGAGGGAGATTTGGTTGAAGGCCCTATTGGACGGTAAGAGGCCTAATCACTCACAGCAACTGACTTTGCTAGCTAATCTGTCGAACCTAAGTGAGTTAACATCTGTGGCAACCTTTTTTTTTCTGACCGTAAACTGATCAGGTCCCGAATAAAGCAGTTACAATCGAGCTGAGGAATCTAAAGCTGGCTTACTAAATTTATTCCGAAGTAGTAGCCCGCTATTGGTTATCAATTTGGCATCAAGTTAGATTTGTCAGATGAAAAACTAAATTGGAAGGCTCCTCTAAGGTTGATCATTGGTTTATATCTATTGTGTTACCTTGATTCATGGTTTATAAACTTATTTTATGTATTATGTTTTATGTATGTACTATTTTAAATTTTGATTGTTGTGTTTTGTTTGTCTGCTGTTATTGTTGGATGTTTGTATGGTTAGGGCGGAAGCCAGTACCAATAAACTAACTAACTAACTAACATAGCCAAAGTAGCGCAGGCCAGAGCTCAGACTCACATAGGCACATGTGAGGCTGTCCGGGCAACTCAGGAGCAATTGCACGGCTGGGGAATGCCACAAGTCACACAGGGCCATGGTCTCGCGGAAGGTCCAGCTATGGGGGGCGTCAGGGGTGGGGGGGCCCATGAGCCCTGGGGAAGCGCTGCCAGCCATGGTCCAGCAAGCGACGGATAATAACTGCAAGGAAAGAGGGGCACCACAATCCCTGGAGGGACGGGAGGGGAAGCAGGGGAGCTCCAAGGCCAAGCAATAAGGCCACAGGCCGCAACATGACACAGCAAACGAGCGAGGCGTGGGTGCTGGAACCAAGCACACGTACAGGACAGTCTACACACTAATCAAGGTGGCAAGGACAACAGGCAGCCAACACAGAGAGGTAGGAGGTGATGACAGCAGGAATGCAGCTGCTGCCCGCACGCCCGGGTGAAGGCTAGACCATGCGCCAGGCCCCGATAAGGTCCCTCACGAGAGACTCCTGAGAAAGCTAAAAAGTCAGGGGATAGGAGGTAGTGTCTTACTATGGGTCAGAAACTGGTTAAAAGATAGAAAGCAAAGGGTAGGACTAAATGGTCAGTTTTCACAATGGAGAGATGTAAAAAGTGGTGTGTCCCAGGCATCTGTATTGAGACCGGTGCTGTTTAATGTATTCATTAATGATTTGGAAGAGGGTGTTAGGAGTGAGGTGATCAAATTTGCAGATGACACCAAGTTACTCAACGTAGTTAAGACACGAGTACACTGTGAGGAACTGCAACAGGATCTTATAACACTGGGTGTCTGGGCATCTAAATGGCAAATGAGATTTACTGTGGACAAGTGCAAAGTGAAGCACGTAGGGAAAAATAATCCAAATCATGCATGTACAATGCTGGGTACTAACCTCTATACAAATCAATGGTGCAACCGCACCTCAAATATTGTGTGCAGTTCTGGCTGCCCCATCTCAAAAAAGACATAGCTGAACTAGAAAAGGTACAGAGAAGGGTAACAAAAATGATCAAGGGCATGGAAGGGCTCCCATATGAGGAGAGGCTTTGTACATTGGGGCTCTTCAGTTTGGAGAAGAGATGACTGAGAGGAGATATGACAGAGGTCTATAAAATCATGAGTGGTGTGGAACTAATAAACAAGGAGCAGTTATTTACCCTCTTAGCTAGTACTAAAACTAGGGGACACTCCATGAAACTCGTGGGTGGCAAGTTTAAAACAAATATAAGAAAATATTTTTTCACTCAGCATATATATAATTGGGTTGTGGAATCTACTGCCAAGGAGCACTTATTTACCCTTTCAGCTAGTTCTAAAACTAGGGGACACTCCATGAAACTCATGGGCCCTACTTATCTGCGGGACCGCCTCACTCCCCATGTGCCTGTGCGACCCTTGAAATTGTCTGCGGGAGTCTTTCTGGAGGTTCTCTGGGCGAGGTGGGTGGCCACCGATGTTAGATCTTTTTCGGTGGCCGCCCCTGTGCTGTGGAATTCGCTCCCGGGGGAAGCTCGTTTGGCCCCCACTCTCCCGCTATTTGGTGAGGGGTAGGGG
>QEPC01003616.1:185485-217397 GCA_003113815.1 Sphenodon punctatus | reverse complement strand
GCTGTGGTAAGGGCCAGTACTATAGCTGAGTTTAAAAGAGGTTTGGACAAGTTTCTGGAAGATAGGTCCATTAGCAGCTATTAGCCAGACAGGATCAGGGAACATGACGGGATCTGGGGGAAAACACCAGGGAATGGATCCCCCATTGTGACCTGTTGGGTCCTTCTCCCAAGTCACTATGATTGGTCACTGTCAGAGACAGGATGCTGGGCTAGATGGACCATCGGTCTGACCCAGTATGGCTGTTCTTATGTTCTTAACCAGAGGCTATGGAAGCCTGCCCTGTCCGGTTTTGTGGGATCAATTTCAGTTGGTGTCGTCCGCCAGGGCAGGGGATGTTCTTGGGTCTGTTAGGGTCACCTTTTGTGAACGTGACCCATGCCCGTCCTGGCTGGTTAAGGTCAGCCGGGAGATGGTGGAATCGTTGCTGGTGGGGGAGATCAATGCCTCCCTTCGGGAGGGCAGAGTGCCGGGCTGGATCAAAGCGCCTCTGCCAAAAAAAATCACTTAACATTGATTCCCTCGCCAGTTATTGGCCAGTCTCTAACCTTCCGTTTTTAGGGAAGGTTATTGAGCTGGTGGGGGAGATCAATGCCTCCTTTCGGGAGGGCAGAGTGCTGGGCTGGATCAAAGCGCCTCTGCCAAAAAAAAATCACTTAACATTGATTCCCTCGCCAGTTATTGGCCAGTCTCTAACCTTCCGTTTTTAGGGAAGGTTATTGAGCGGGTGCTGGTCCAGCAGCTCCAGGGGCACCTAGACTGCACTGGTTATCTGGATCCCTTTCAGTCCAGTTTTCATCTGAGTTATGGCACGGAGAATGCTCTTATGGCCTTGGTCGATGACCTTCGTTTTGAATTAGATCAGGGTTGTTCGACCCTGCTAATTTTATTAGATCTGTCAGCAGCTTTTGATACCATTGACCATGAGATGTTGGTGACTCGCTTGCAGGATTGAGCTGGAGTGGGTGGGATCATTCTTGACTGGTTCCGCTCCTTCCTGGCTAGGAGAACTCAGCATGTGGTGCTTGGGGGTTGTTCTTCATCTCCACGGGACCTCACATATGTTGTCCTGCAAGGTTCTATCATGTCCCCGCTCTTGTTCAATGTGTATATGCAGCCACTTGGTGAGGTCGTGAGACGGTATGGGGTGCAGTGTCATCAATATGCTGATGACACCCAACTCTACCTCTCGTTTGCATCTGACCCAGACCCAGCAGTCTCTGTGCTTCCTGGTGTCTGACGGCTGTTGGGGATTGAATGAGGGCGAGCCAACTGAAGCTGAATCCTGACAAGACGGAGGTGATGGTGGTGCAAAGGGCAGTGGATGTGGTGGTTCCCATCACTGATGGGGTCTACCCTCTGCTGGTATCCCAGGTCTGGGCATGTTACTCGATCCGCAGCTCTGCCTGGATCTCCAGGTGGGGGCTGGAGTGTGTTTCATCAATTACATCTGGTGCAACGGCTTCGGCCATATGTTTCAGATAGTGACCTGGACACCATAATCCATGCTTTCATTACCTCAGGATTGGACTGTTGCAACGCACTCTACGTGGGGCTACTTATGGTGATGGTCCAGAGACTAGTGCAGAATGCTATGGCCTGTCTCCTTATGGGGAAGGGTCGCCATAAGCACATTACACCAGTGCTCTGGGCTCTGCATTGGCTGCCTATAGTCTTCCAGGCCCAATAAGCACATTACACCAGTGCTCTGGGCTCTGCACTGGCTGCCTATAGTCTTCCGGGTCCAATTCAAGGTATTGGTTTTAACCTATAAAGCCCTATATGGACCTGTGGGACCGCCTCGCTCTCCGCGCTCTGAAGCAGCTTCTGCGGTCCACTGGGGACACCCTTCTCAAGGTCCCCCTTGTGACCCAGGGGGCCACTATGGAGAGGGCATTTTTGGTGGCCGTGCCTAGCCTGTGGAACTCCCTCCTGGTGGAGGCCCGGGTGGCCCGGGATCTCCCCTCCTTCCATCGTATCTGTAAAACCTGGCTGTTCCACCTGGCTTTTGGTGATGGGGTGTAGGGTGGGATGGGTTGGGGGTTGGTTTTGTGTCTTCCCTTTTTATTGTATTTTATGGTTTTATTGATTTTATATGTTTTAATATTGTAAGCCGCCCCGGGCTGCTTGGAGCAGGAAGGGCAGAGTATTAAATTATTTTATAAATAAATAAACTGGCCCACGTTCAACTGCTGTTGACATGAAACCCTGAACAGTGAAGCTAATGCAGCCTTTCTCTCTCTTTTTCTATTGTGTGTGCAAAGAACACCCCAAAAATGTGAATGAGGTGTAAATGTCAATGTGAATCTGCAGAAAGCCTGGAACGATAGCTCTTTGATGAATGACCTTTCCCGATTATCTCACCAAGTGATTTCCAGCTATGGTTAATTAAAGCTTGCATAATCTCTCCAACTGAATTTAGCCCAACAAAAGATATCCTCTAAACTAGTTTGTCTCTATCTCTTCCATATGGGATCAACACCACAACCACACACTCTCTTGATAATTAAATGTCAGTATAATTAACTATGCCATTTTGTAAGAAAGCAGAGCTAGGTTGAGGGGAGGTCACAGGTCTGCACAAGATGCTGTAATATCTCATTTTGATACCACAGGTAATAGTTTTGGAGGGAGTGTGGCAGCTATCATCTTAAGGGACACACTAAGGATTGAACTGAGGATTTTCAGAGCCAACAGTATGACTCTTTACAACCTGAGCTAGGCTTTGAATTCAGCCTGTAATAGACTCGTGCACACTGTGGATAACATCTACAAAAGGACACTTAGCTGTCCCCACCCCCACACTCCAATTTGTAATAAATACCACAACTTTTTTTTTCCCCAGGCAAAAAGAAGAAGCCAAGTCCAATGAGACCAGCACAGTTTATGGACATATTAAAACATCTCTGATGATGTAACATGGAAGCAGTTAGCACAGAAAAAAGTGTCCTGATTTACAAAATAGCATCAGGACAAGGTGCTGGCACTAACTTTATGAACGGACACACAAAGTCGCCGAAGGATTCCACCACACAGTTATAATGGTGCAGGTGCAAAAGGGGCTAGAGGATAGTGCCTGATAGGAAGCATCTGGGACACGCCCAGGAGGCTATTTAGAAGCTGCTTCAGTTTGCCTGGAGGAAGCTTGGTGAAAGGAGCTCTTGCAGGGACTCTCACATGAATTGGAGAACAAGGCAGTGGAGAAAGGAGTGCTGCTGTCTGAGGAAGCCTCCATGTAGCTGTGGAACCCGAAGTGGCAGCTGAGCTGGGACGAAACAGCAGAAATTATAACAATAGGCCCCTCTGGGCTAAAGAAGCCTAAGGACAGTAGCCAGCTGTGACGCCTTAACAGAACTGCATGTGAAGTCTGGAGGCTTGGGCTGGCTGTAAGGGAAGGTGGAGGCCAGATACTCAAACCCAGTAGTAAACCCTTGGTGGAGCGGGACTTTATTGCAACAAGAATCAGAAAGTGTTTATGCAGGGGGCTTTTGAGCTAATTCCCTCCAGCAACATATGCAGGGCATGGAGGGCATAGCTCATCTACAGACAGGGGTGCCAAATAGCGTAAATGATCACAATGGAATAGATAAGAACATAAGAACATAAGAAGTGCCATACTGGGTCAGACCAATGGTCCATCTAGCCCAGCATCCTGTCTCCAACAGTGGCCAATCATGGTGGCTTGGGAAAAGCACCCAACAGGTCACAATGGGGAATCCATTCCCTGTTGTTTTCCCCCAGCTCCCGTCATGTTCCCTGTTCCTGTCTGGCTAATAGCTGCTAATGGACCTATCTTCCAGAAACTTGTCCAAACCTCTTTTAAATTCAGCTATAGTACTGGCCCTTACCACAGCCTTTGGCAGTAGATTCCACAACCGAATTATATGCTGAGTGAAAAAATATTTTCTTATATTTGTTTTAAACTTGCCACCCATGAGTTTCATGGAGTGTCCCCTAGTTCTAGTACTAGCTAAGAGGGGAATAACTGCTCCTTGTTTATTAGTTCCACACCACTCATGATTTTATAGACCTCTATCATATCTCCTCTCAGTTGTCTCTTCTCCAAGTTGAAGAGCCCCAACCTACCAAGCCTCTCCTCATACGGGAGCCCTTCCATGCCCTTGATCATTTTTGTTGCCCTTCTCTGTACCTTTTCTAGTTCAGCTGTCTTTTTTGAGATGGGGCGACCAGAACTGCACACAATATTCGAGGTGCGGTCACACCATTAATTTGTATAGCGGCATTATGACCGCCTCAGTTTTACTCTCTATCCCCTTCTGAATAATTCCTAACATTCTGTTTGCTTTTTTGACTGCTGCTGGGCACTGCACTGTGGCTTTCATTGTATTGTCCACAACCACCCCCAGATCCTTTTCCTGAGTGGTAACTCCTAGCTTAGTACCCAGCATCGTGTACACATAGTTTGGATTATTTTTCCCTGCATGCATCACTTTGCACTTGTCCACATTAAATCTCATTTGCCATTTAGATGCCCAGGCACCCACCTCACTCTTAACACCGGGTAAAAAAAAAAAAAAAAAAATTAATGACTGTTTTAAAATATTTTTAAGGTTGTTTTATTGGAAATTTGTTAGCGGCCCCGAGCTGCTTGCAGGAGGGGCGTGGTATAAATGTATTAAAATAAATAAATAAATAAATAATTTCAGATGTTGTGCTACCACGGTCAATCACGGTGAATCCCCCCGTGGTGATCGTGGTGGCGTAATGTCTGTTGGGCCAAAAAGAGATTCCTGCCAGATGTTCACTCCCGGCGGGAATTTCTTTGACCACACTTCCAGTTCTCCGGTCGCCTGGAGCTCCGGAAGCATGGTCAAAGTGATTCCCGCCGGTGGTGAACACGGGAGGGTATCTCTTTTCAGCAAAACAGACACTGGATGAAAACAGACATGATGCTAACCACCCTTTAACCACCCTTGGTGGTTATTTATGCATGTTGCAGGGCTGCATAGGGCACCAATACAGCCCTGCTACATGCATAAATAACCACCAAGGGTGGTTAAAGGGTGGTTAGCGTCATGTCTGTTTTCACCCATTATGTTACCACGGTCAATCGCAGGGGGATTCACCGTGATTGGCTGTGGTAACGTCACGTCTGTTACCACCCCACGGCCCAGAATCAGCGGACGTTACCGCTGCTGATTCCGGCCCGTGGTTCAGACCCCGGGAGGCGGTCGGGCAGCCTGGGGAGTGTGGGGGGGGCGGAACTGTGCAGCCGCACATTGCACCGTGCGGCCCCACTCCCTCCCCCGATTCCCCTCCGGAATCCGTCGGCACGTCTGTTGACTGGCTGGCACGATTCCAGAGGGGGGTGATTTCACAATTCCATGCTGTGGCAGGGAGCTGCCGCGGCAAGTCTAAAATTACCCACCCTTTTCCAAATCATTAATGAATACATTAAACAGCACTGGTCCCAATACAGATCATTGGGGCACACCACTTTTTACATCTCTCCATTGTAAAAATTGACCATTTAGTCCTACCCTTTGCCCCAGTGTGTTGCAAGTGACATCATATTTGGGTCACTCCAAAAAATATTTAGCTTCATACCGTTGCCTGTACTGCAAACTACTGATTTCTCTTCAGCAACAGAGTGGCTAGGGGGTACTATATAGTATTAGCATGAGGGATAAGTAGAGCTGAATGTTGTGAGGATTAGTTAATTAATGTTTGCAAAACTCTCTGGGATCCCTGGAGAGAAAAACAAAGTATCGTTATTTGGCTCAGTTGATGTTCAGACTTCGCCATAAGAGCTTAAGCCAGGAGAAAATATGCTTCCTTACCAGGAGAGAACACAAACAATTCATACATCTTCTGGAGTATTTGGGAAACTCTTCAGTGGGAATCTGAAGGCAGAAATTTGCTTACAAAATAAAAATAATGCTTTTCCATTTTTTTTGTCTTTTTAAGTCCTGTTATTAATTATTATTATTATTATTATTATTATTAACAAACATTTATATAGCACCAGCAGTGTACCTGGCACTTTACAAAGTAATAAAATAGACACGGTCCCTGCCCCTAGGGCTTACAATCTGAGAGACAGGAGCTGGGGGAGAGACTTAGGAAGGGGAACAGAGGGAGAGACAAGGGGTCTAACATTCATGAAGATGCGAGGTCTCAAGTGCACGTACTTGGCTTGGTTACGATGAGAATGACAGCAGGCAGGTCCATGTTGCAAGGATAAGGGTAAACCGATCGTAGGTATAGGAATAGTGGCTCAGCAGGATAAAGAGTCAGACAGAGCAGAGCGAAAGAGGTGAGTTTTAAGGAGAGATTTGAAGGTATGAAGGGAGGGGGCAAGGCGGATGTGGACAGGGAGGGAGTTCCAGGCATGGGGGGCAGCAAGTGAGAAGGGACGAAGGCGCTTAGGGGAGCAGGGAAGGCGTGGAAGGGTGAGAGAAGGGACAGAGGAGGAGCGAAGTGCACGGGCTGGAGTATGGAGGGCGATAAGTGCAGAGAGGTAGGGGGGAGCAAGGTTGTGAAGAGCTTTATAGGTGAAGACTAGGAGCTTGTGCAGGATTCGTTCAGGAAGGGGAAGCCAGTGAAGCGAAGAGAGGAGGGGCTGCACATGGTCGAAGCGACTGGCGAGGTAGATGACCCTGGCAGCAGAGTTTTGGACAGAGATGAGGGGAGAAAGGTGAGACCGGGGAAGGCCAGTGAGAAGGAGGTTACAGTAATCGAGGCGAGAGATGACCAGAGCATGAACAAGAGTTTTGGCAAACGAGACAGAAAGAAAAGGGCGAATTTTAGCAATGTTATGGAGGGAGAAGCGACAGGATTTAGCAACAGAGTCAATGTAGGGTTTAAAAGAAAGGGGTGAGTCAAAGATGAAGTCTAGGCTACGGGCTTGGAGGACAGGCAGGATGGTGACTCCATCAGTAATTATTGACAGTGAGGAAGGAGAGGAAGGATGAGGGGGGAAGATAAGGAGTTCAGTTTTAGCCATGTTGAAGTTTGAGTTGACGTTGAGACATCCAGGTAGAGATGTCAGAGAGACAGTTGATGTGACGAGCTTGAACAGAGGGAGAGAGAGAGGGAGTAGTGAGATAGAGTTGAGTTGTTAACTGCCAGGAGGTGCTGCAAAGGCCAATGATATAGCTGTGTTTAAAATGGCTAAATTTTTAGTGGGTAAAACCATAAATAGTTATTAGTCAAGGCGACCAGAGAATGAGATCTCTAACGGTTGGAAGCTGGGATGTTTGTGTACTTTTCTAAAGCAACTGGAGAGGGGCACTGTCAAAGAAAAGATATGGCAGGGGTGAGGAACCTTTTCTCTACCACAGAATGCTTTAAAAATTAGAACAAACTTCCCAGATCGGATAGGAATTGGGCCAGAAGTTCTTAGGGGGTGTGCTCAGAATGGGGAAAGAAAGGGGAAGTCCAGATCATCATGGATCCATCTTCCATCATTAAGTGCTTGCCCTGATTCCTTTCCCTGCCCTTGAGCTCAGTCTTTTGCTGATTGAGGGCAGGGACTTGATTCATAGGTCAGAACCAGGAATAGGAAAGGAGCCAAATAAAAAAACTGCTTCCAGCTGATTTTGACTTAAATACTGTATGTTATCCCTACTTGACATACTGGGATAGATGGGCCATTGATCTGACCAGGCAGGGCAGCTCATATGTAAAGCTTCTCCGTTTCTTTCCTTTTGGGTTCAGTAATTACATTCCAAGGATTGTGTTAACCCTATAAACCCACTGTTATGAGGGCATAATCCCTTTGCAAATGGGATCTTATCAAGCAAAAGAAAAGACCTTCCCATGGCCTTTTATGCTCCGATGCTTCGCTGTTATGATGACTTTTCATTAGGAAGAATCTTTTAAGACGAATTCCTCAGTTACTCTTCTCCAGACTCTCGGTGGGGCTGATCCCAAGCCCTGTGGATCCTCTGCACAGCCATACGCAAACCACCCAGTGGCAGCTCTTTATTGAGGGCACATTGTGTACCGTGAAAATGGCACACATGCGCGCAGGATCCACAGGACTTGGGATTGGCCCCACTGTCTGTTTTTCCCTTCAGTTGTTATCAGGGGACTCTCACTGAAGATTCACTTTTATTCCATCCCCTACAATGGACTCATTGAGGCGTCAACAATTTTTTTCAGGCTACCAATTCAGTTCCTTTGCTCCTTGTTTATTGCCAGCTTTGTTTTCACCAAACATTGACAAAGTATTCACCAGCAGGATGTGGTTCGAATCACCACAGCTACATCATGATTTTGTGTTCATATCCCTTGTCTTCCATTCCCCTATTGCCTCCTTTCAATTTTTGCCTTCACTCATCTTGTCATGATTCTTCTCTGGGGTGTTTTCACGTGTTATTAAGCTCTATAGTAAGGGAGTGGTTAACACCACAGATTAACACTTGCAGTGGGAGTCCACACATACTGCAAAAGGTATGGGTGAACCCATGACTCTGCTAACAAAAACCTCGAGTTCTTCCAAGGCCTGCTGAATCAACAGAGTTTTCTTGGTATGCCAGAGGAAACCCAGCTAGGAAGAGACAGACAATGCCTCCAGCAGACTGAGGTATCCCCTACCATCAGGGCTGGCCTGCTTCATCAGGAGGTAAGCAACCCCTGTCCAGACTGAAGCACTGTGGGAGGGGAGGGGCTAGTCTGCTTTCAGGAGAGAAAAGGTACACACGTATAACTGACAACGTCTTGGAGGACCCAAGGACAGGTCTTTGCCTTCACATTGTTCTGTGAACAATGGGGCTGATCCCATGCCCCATGGATCCCACAAAACCACGCAGACCTCCATTACGGGCACATTGTGCCACTCAGGACCCACAGGGCATGGGATCGGCCCCAATGTGCACACACACAGAGAAACAAAATGGAAAGTCAACATAAAATGGAAGTTCCTTTTGTTTAGTTAAATATTTATGAAACAATATTTAAATAAAACGATAGTTCTTGTTACATTCCTGAGGAAGGGCCCTATGTAGCCCAAAAGCTTGCATAGGCCCTTTTCACACAAACACTCTAACACTGATAAAATGGGTGTTACATTTTATTATACATGTTGCAGGTATGCTCTATGGGTGCCCTGAAACATGTATAATAAAATGTAACACCCATTTTATCAGTGTTAGAGTGTCTGTGTAAAAAGGGCCCCATTCTCACCAACAGAATTTGGTCCAATAAAAGATATCATCTGAACTACTTTGCCCTTATCTATTACTTTTCAGACCAACACTGGAACCATACTCTCACTAAACAATGCCCAACAGATAAACATACCGTCATCTATGGCCCTTTTCACACAGACACTCTAACACTAATAAAATGGGTGTTATCAGCCAAATCAACGGCCATTGATTTGATTTGATTTGATTTGATGCAATTAGGATACTTGGAGGGATGCAGGTGATCAGTTGCAAATCAGGCTGTGACCATCCTGGCTGGTTAAAGTTGGCTAGTAAACAGTTAGCTGTTAAATATAGTAAAGGTGTGTTATTATTGAGATTCAGTTCTCAGAAAACTAAGGAAAGTTGTGCTTGATTTTACTATTTTTTCTCTTGCACTGGATAATCCTTCTTGGAATTACACTTCTGTGTTAGTTACTAAACTATGGCCCCACCAGGCTAAATTTGTCCCAGGTGGTACTCCATCAAAGGCAAAGAAATTCCAGCTGGGATTAATCTGGCCCATTATGCTGAACTCAACAGTACTTGTGAGAACTGCACAAGTGGAGGAGCAGAGCTATGGGACACAAATGATTAGTCATGCTCTAAAATGTTTTCTTCTAAAGTTGCTCAAAGCAATTGCTTTGGACCACACCCTGAGGGGTCCTTAGTTTCCTCATCATTTCTTCATTGGGCTAAACTCGGAAGGCCAAAAGCCTGCAGTCTTTAATGACACAAAGCACATGAAAAAGGGATGTCCCCCGCCCTAAATCACAGGCCTTAAGATTTGGCCCTTTGGTCCAAGTGCTTTTTATCTCACCCTGCTGTATTTCTCAAATTGATGGAATGGCAGGGATGCTGGAGACAATGGTTCTCATTCTTCTCTCTCTGATGGGGTTGATTTGGGATGTGAACAGACAGGCTTCAGGATCAGGTCTGAGGAACAGGAATAACAGCAGGAGCAGGAAGAAGTGATGATGTTCCATTCTGTTTCTACTGAAACAGGTTTCTCTGCCTTCGGGTATATAGGTAGGTCTATATCGGAAGGCAGGCACTCAGCAGTGGCAGGGGCTGGGGGTGGCGGGGAGGCAGTTAGTATACAAGGAACAGAGGTCCATTATCTTGGGGGAGTCAGGTCCAGGTGTGGCAGTGACTTAATAGAGGCCCCAGTTCCTCACATTCTCATTGGCTATATACTGGTGTAACTGCACAGTCTTCAGAGTATTTATTATTATTATTATTATTATTATTATTATTTATTTTATTTATTCAATGTATATGCCCCTCCTTCCTGCTATAAGCATCTCGTGGTGGCTAACAACATTTTAAAATACATAATAAAATAAAATACATTTAAAAACAACACTAATAACCCCAAAGTTAAAATAACCCAGTACCAAAACCCCTCCCTAGCCCAACCCACCCATCCCATCTCCCTCGGTAAAGGCCCGAGGGAGATGTGTGTGAGAGAAAAACTAAGTCATATAAGGTGATAGCAGGAACTTATCACACATCTGCTGGAGTTGACCATAAAGGAAGGGATCGCTCAATTGATAAGGAAATGAAATCTTGCATGATTTATTGCAGGGTTGCCAGCTCTGATGAATTTATCAGCAAGTCGATCAAAAGAATCTCAGCTTTTTAAAAAAAAACCAATAATAATAATAATTAATAATAAATTTTCTAGCCCTCATGGATGTGGAAAAAAGCTTTAAAGATGATTGCAGCCTTCGCAAAGGCTGCAATCAAAAACCAAAGCACTTAGAAAAAGAACCCAAATCATGTCTTCTAAAATCTCATGATTTTCAAGCTAATCTCATGATTTGGACAGGCTGGCAGCTGACTTATGATGTTACAATTTGGGGGTGTCAACAATGATGCTTGAACAACCTGTTAAGTGGAATTATATTTTGCAAAGTGTTAAATGATTTTGTATTTCTTACTTGGAATCCACTGTGAAAATGCAGCCAAATGGAAACAAAAATGTCCTTTGATTAGGATTGGTATTAGGAAAATAACAGGATATAAGACACCATGACACACAGTGACATCCATATGATATGGCAACCATCCTGCTAATTTACTGAGTAAAATCAGATCCGTCTGACAGACGGATTGAGGTAAATATCAGCCTTTTGTGACCCTTTCACTATAAAGCAACCTTCCTTTCTTTGAGATACAGACATTTAAATTGTTAAATAAAATTAGTTACTGGAAATCTTGTTCCCTTGATCCTAAAGATTCCCACTTAGTATATTCTGTAGTTGCTCTTTTTTAACTACAATACAGTAAAATAAGAAAACTGCACCCCTTCTGCACCTATAGCTGGAGTATCACTGGTATACATTTTGTTCTATGAAAATGCAAATCATCTAATCATTCAAAAACCCATTGAACTCATGTAAGTAGGCTCTTCAATGAGGAAAGTAAATATTCTTGGGGCAAACAGTGATTGTTAGCATAGCCCCAAGTCAGAACATCATGATTTCACACCCGAGGGCACACCTGAACAGTCTGGCTATCAGAGCTTTGCTCTCTACAGTACCTAGTGGATTTGGGATTCGGATTAATCAGTAACTGCTCAGAACAGGCCGTTACGGATGAATCCATACAGAACTGCAACAGTGGCAACACACCCGTTGCAGATTCAGTTTTAAATCTATTAAAAAACAAGATTTTAAAAAAAAATTAAAATAAAATCATGTGCATGTGCAAAATGGCTGCTGGACCATTCTACGCATGCACCCTCTTTTCCAAAATGGTGTAGGCAGCCTCACCGCTCTTTTGGAAAAGGGCAGCAAGTCTGCACGTGCGCAGCTGCCATTTTGGGCATGCGCAAACCAGCTGCCCTTTTCCAAAATGGCAGAAAGGGGCACACATGCAAAGAATGGTCTGGTGGCCATGTTGCACATGAACATTGGGTTTTTAAATTTTTTAATTATTTTTTATTTTGCAATAGATTTAAATATGGATCCGTAATCCGAATCAGTAATTAAATCCGGAAATTGCAGACCCGAGTCCACGATGGCTCCAAATCTGAAATTTTCTCCAGAGGACTGCACCTAGTACTTAGACACCTAGTCCTCGGACTGACCTTAGCACAGAGGGGGGGAACTGCTGGCCTGTGGACCAAACCTGGCGTTCCACTGTTTTTATTTGGCCCCTTTCCAGCTCCTGGATCTGGCCGACCCTCATACACTGAAAGAGTGAGCTAAGAGGAAAGGAGCAGAGAGGAGGACATGCACTCAAGACTAGGGGATGGACTCATACCTCCATGATCTTTCTTGACCCTTCCCTTCCTTCAACTTGCACATTGCTTAAGCACCTCCACCCTGACCCCTCCTACAGAGTTTGTACTGATTTTCAAAGGGCCCACAGGAATGAAAAGCTTCCCCACTCCTGCCTTAGCATTTTTTTTGTCAGTGATGAAAAACGTTGTGGACTTGATGCAAAGTCCACTGGGGTGTCAATAAGGTCTTGTCCACTGACTTCGAGTTATGGAGCTACACCACTTGCCATTCTAGCTGTCCCCCTCCCTGCAAAGTAAACCACGTGTCATCTTTGAACTAGAAATGCCTGTACTTTTAGTGTCCATCCCTGTCGGATTTTTTTTCCTGTTAAATTAAATTCAGTTTTATTTTTGTAAATATCAACAGATTGGCCATTTGAAGGAAACACTTGCCAGCTAAGCTGATGAAATAGACAGTGTGCAGCATGGGTAAGTCTCCCCCTCCAGCTAGAATTTTACACACATGCACACACACGCTCACACAGGCACGCAGGCAGGCACACACGCACACACACAGTCAGATGTGTGAGATGATTCTTTGCATAGAACCTAAATTTATCTGACCACATTCATTCGCGAGGAGGTGGGGAGCGAAGGGGGAGTGCAAGAGTAGTGATTATGTGGAACTCTTCAGGTTCCATTACCTCTTATTCCTTTGAAGGAACAGTGGAGCTCAGGTCTGTGTGCATGGTGATCACCATGGGTGTTCTCCAAAGAAGCAGCTATTCTTGCTTCATGATGGCCCTTTTCACACAGACACTCTAACACAGATAAAATGGGTGTTACATTTTATTATACATGTTGCCGGGCACCCATAGAGCACACCTGCAGAACGTTTTCTTCCACACCATTCAAGTCATTTAATTAGGCCCATCTCCACAAGGCTAAATTCTGAGGTAACTACTCAGGTTTTACTCAATTCTTATTCAAATTTAATCAAATGAAATCTGAATGTGGACTTTGGGTTCACACAGGCAGCTGAACAGTTTTGATTTTTATTGTAAACCTGAAGATTTGATCATCAACTGCAAGAAAACCAAGGTCATGGTATTTGGGATAATGTCTTCCCTGTTAAATTGGGATAATAATGGTTCTACCCTAGAGCAGATCTCAAGCTTTGTGTATCTAGGTGTGAAGTTCCATCAGTCAGGTTCATAAAACCTTTCTGTTGAGGACCATAAACTGATGGCTACTAAATCTGTCCAAGGGGCTCTTAAATTTACTTATACTTTTGGAGGCATGTCAGCTGTTCCAAATCTATATCCCCAATTGATTTATGGTTCAAAGATTTGGACACCTAATCCAGTGTATCTCACTCTTTTGGAAACCACAAGCTGGCTCTGCAGCTTCCCAGAATAGGATAAATTGACTAAAACAGATGCAGGCCTCTTACACATAACATACCCTTTATTTTCATAGCCGTGGGCTTTAGGTTAGGTAATTCTGCTTCATATGCAGAGACCCCATTCCTCTTAGGAACACATACTTGCATTTTATGTACAGAGCATGGTTCCAAAACCTTTTGTCCATGTCCCCATTTTGAGACATAAAGATAATCCCCAGACTCCAAACAGAAACCATACATCACATATCAGGAACACATCATCATCCATGGATGGCATATGACCCCAGGTTGGAAGTCCCTGGCATAACTGCTCAATTTATACACTACACTTGGTGTGCACAGAGCAAATGCCTCTCTCTCTCTCTCTCTCGCTCTCTCTCTCTCAAAGTGTAGGGAAGGAGGTTGCAGGTTTTTAACTATCCCAATTTGCAGCCTCTTCTGAAAAGAATGTGCCACAAATCTTATCACTATCACTAAAACCAAGAGTAGATTTTTTTATTTGTGGATATTGTTTATATTTTCACACAGCCCTTCAAATATCTGAATAATATCTGCATCCGAAACAGGTAGTCACACATCTGCTTATTCGGATACTCTGGTTCCTCTGATTTAGTTACTTTGCCTATCTGACTTATTCAGTTTGGTTATTTCAGTTCTTTCATTATTTTGGTTACTTCATTTTAGCAATAGGTTCTGCTCTCCACCTGAGCCCACTCTGCATTGGCAAGCCCAGCCTGCCACATACAGCAGAGCCTTGTAGGCTTCCTGGGCCCACCTCACCTCCTGATTGGCCCATTAAACTCTGTCATTCGAGGGGCGAGGGGGAGCTTAGTTTGTCTATCCCTCACTCCAGTACATTTCTCAAAGTTCAGAACCTCATTCAAGCCAGGCTGCAGACCGCATGAAACACTAAATAATGAATTAGTTTGATGTGACTGTAGCAAATTCTTCTTCAGGAACAGATGTTTTCTGACAAAACTACAGACTTTCACTTCAGGTGAAATGATTCTGCCCAGTATGTGCTTGACACAGTGTTGTTATAGCGGGGAGAAACAGCTCTAATCCACAGCAAGCGGTTGCACTAGAGAGAAACCTGAACTCAAATCACACAGACAAACAGCCACAAAACTTGGGATGTTTATGTTTGTGCTTCAGTTTGTACTAAGAAGCTGATTCATAGCCCTGTATAGACTTGGGAAGTTTAGGTTTAGACTAGAGCTCTTCCTCGCTAGGGACTCGCCCTGCATTTAGTGGGGGAGTCTGACTCCCCACCCCACCCCTTTTTACATCCATTCCAAAGATCCAGGACAAGCTGCTGATGTGGTGCTAGTGCTCAGCTCTGCTCTTTGCCCTCACAAGGAGAACAGATTCCAGAGCACCATGGTTCACACTAACAGCTTTCCCAACATCTGGGGAATTTAGGACAATGCAAATTGGTGACTCCATATGCTTTTGCACTGATGAACCCTCAGATTCACATTTAGCCGTTTATACAGCTCTCATCATTTTGGCATGTGAGCACCTGTATATCTGTACTTGACTAACCAGCTCCTTCTAAACTCACTAAACACAGAAAAGGAATAGTTTATGCTGCCGAGATCTTCCTCTGCTACTGCACGTTGGGTGTTTTCAGATGGACGTGGAGGCATTCTGCCAAGGAGCTGCTCTAGGGGTGCACCCCCCTGTTTGCCCCCAACCAGCCCCACCTCGGTTTGATTCAGATGGACCTGGCAGGTTCCCCATCCCGTGGTCTGCCTGCACAGTACCACCCCCACCCCCTCCGCACCATAGAGATGTGTGTGATTGCCCAATGCTCTAGGCTGGCATCCGCAACTCTATGATGTTTCCCAGGGCAACGACTGGATGGCAGTGGAGAAGTAGTGTGAGTTCACACATCAGACAGGCAGCTGCTCCACTTTGGGCCCCGGGTTTGGCCAGCCCACTCTGCCAGCGGCACTCCAGGATACTTCAGAGCACCACTGGTGGGGCTGCCCCAGAACATTACTGCACTTCAACATCTGGCAGTGTGCCTTTAGATGGACGGGCCACCCAGGGGTGAAGCAGGCAGAACCGGAGCAGCCCGTCCATCTGAAAACACCCTTTGTCACAGGCTCAGACTCTGGTCCTAGAAGGCTTTGAACCTGCATCCTTAGAGTTAGAGAGCACAACCACGGTGCCAAAGCTTCAGGGGTAATGGGTGCTAATCAGGCTCACAAGCCATGCCAAGCTATCTCTGACTGGCTCGGTGTGACCCTTCTCCTGATTAACTCTCACTTGCTATAAACTTTGTGGGTCAGCACTGGGTGTCTGGTCAGACCTACCAGATGAATGTTGGCCTCCTGCTGCTCTCTCCTCCTCCTCCTCCTCTGCTTCTAGACTCAGGTTTTGTTCCTTGACCATGGCTACCCTCAATGGAAATAGAGACAAAGTAGTTCAAGTGCTGTCTTTTATTGGACCAACTGTAGCTGGTGAGATTGGGCAAATGTTTGGGCCGCACAGGGCCCTTCCTCAGGCAGGCTGCATTTTGCTTGCATAATCTCACCAACTACAGTTGATCCAATAAAAGATCTCACCTGGACTACTTTGTCTCCATCTACTTTGTTTGGGACCAACACAGCAATGCCCCACCCTACCCTATCCCGACTTTCTGGCTTTTGAATCACTCCACATTATTAGTTTCAACTCCTGTGTGCCCCCTCAGGTGCCAATGACCCATAAGGACCAATCTCCTGGTCCAGTACTTATCCCCTAAATGATCACGTATTTGGGCCTCACACCACAAAGCTTTAATTTACAAAGACACCAGTTGATCCTCCTAACAGCCCTGTGTGGTAGATCATTGTCAATACTATCATCTCCAGTACACAGATGGGGAGACTGACGCAAAGAGAGAAAGAAAGTGAATTAACCAAGGCCACACAGCCAGTGCATGCCAGAACCAGGACTAAGGACCAGTCTAGTGTCCAATTCCTTAGACACTAGGTGGAGACATGCGCAAGGTAGCTTTACACAGTTGTCATGTCTGTGGCTTCTTTCTCTTCTTTGTTCCTTCACTGACAGAACTTTCCAGGAGCCAAGATCTAGGCCTTAGGTGGGGAGGATTCACCTGAAGTCTCATCCTTATAAACTCATCCCAGGTTGCATTACTTCCTTTCCTTTTTTAAAGTCTCTCACACTTGACTTGGCCCCTTCCAGCAAATCTCCAGGTTGGAAATCCCTGAAGCAGGATCCTGCAGAGCCTGTAGGGACCCACCTCCCTGCTTGCAGAAGTTCCCTACTGGTTTTAATTTTGTTCTCATTCTGTTGCTCTCATCATTTTGTCTTTTTGAATTCTGCCTTATATTTGTGGAATATGGCCTTGTTGCTGTTGCACCAACTACCTCCCTACCTCCCCTGCCTGCAGAGTGGGGGGAAAAGAAAAGTTTTTGCTGTGGATGGAATGGAGTGGTCAATCTGGGGGAGCTTTGTCCAGCCCTAGAGGGAAACAGGAGAGCCTTGCCAGCCGCATTCAGTCTCAGCTCAGGACTGAGGGTATTTTCAGACATTACGAGATCACAGTCAACCACAGTGAACCACACTCAATCCCGCGGCAGGGCCAAAGCGCCCTGAACGCCTGTTGCACAGGCACAAGATGTTCACCACAGTCAATCCCAAGGAGGGGTCAAAATCAACCACGCTTCCGGAGCTCCAGCCTGGACCATCTCTGAAAGTGTGGTCAATGCGATTCCCACCGGGAAACAATAAAAAGTAACGTCTGAATGGCAACCAATGGCCAGAATCAACCAAAATGATTCCCAGCCGAGGACAAAGCACACAGCGTCGCTGCCAGGCAATGAGCAGCTACATGGGCCGTGGAGGGAGATTTAAAGGGCACATAGCAGCAGGGGGGCGTGGCAGGATGGAGAGAGGCGGAAGGGAGAGGAGAGCGGAGGGTGAGAGAGCAAGGGAGGAGGAGGAGCAGGTGGAGGAGGCGCAGGCGGAGGAGGGGGTAGTGCTGCACCTGCAGGCGGTGGAGGGACAGCCGCAGCAGCAGCAGCAGCTGGAACAGACAGCCCCGGAGATGGCAACCGGAACAGGGGACGAGGCACCCCGGAAACGGGTAAGGGGACTGAAGGGGGGGGCGGCGGCACAGGGGCACCAAGGGGGGCGGCCCGGGTGGCAGGAGGGGGGGAAGAGGTGGGGTCATGGGACAGGGGCAAAACAACACCTAACACCCCCACCCCCCCATGACCCACAGAAACGGAAACGGGCCCAGGAGTCCTAGCCCCCGGAGGAGACGGACGCTGGCCAGGAGGAGGAGGAGGACCCAGAAGGCCCGTGTGGGAGAAGGCCCTACCACCGAGGGGGGCAATAGGGGCACAGGGAAATGGAGGACTTCATCTGCATCTGGGGGACCCTGGACCATCAGCTGGAGCTTGCAGTCAATCAGTGAAATGACCACGTCTTCCGGGAGATCGTGCGGGACATGGAGGCAGTGGGGCATCACAGGACAATGGCCCAGTGCCACTCAAAGGTGAAGGAGCTAAAGAGGGGGTACAAGGTCATCCAGGACAACAACCGGCGGTCCAGACACAGAGCCTGGACCGCCCCCTACTTTGACGCCCTGGATCGCATACTCCATATGAAAGACTCCATCGTCACCCCGCGCCTCGTGGGGTGCGCCGTGGTCCAGGGCAGGGAACAGGCCGAGCTACCCCCTCCTCTTGCCACCCCCAGTGAGGACACCGGTTGCAGGGCCCCCGCCTCCCAGGAGGAATGCCCAGGGACCTTGGGGACCTGCAGGCCCCCCGCAAGCACCAGCAGCCCCCACCCACTGTCCGGACCGGGAGACTCCAAAGCAGTACACTGGTCACCCTCAGCCAGTGGACACAGGGGGACCCCAGCAACACTGAGGGACCAGCCTTGGAGATCTCTGAGATGGACATTGAGGGTAAGCACGTGGGTGGAGGGGGTCCGGACCGGGGGGGAAGGGTCGAGGGGTGGAGGGGGACACACCGGGCACAGGGCCACCCCCGGCCACCCCCAGACACCCCGGATACCCCAGAACACGGTAAGGGGATCCGGGGGGCCGCTGGGGGACAAGGGAAGCCCACCCCCACCCAACCCCTCCCATATCCCCACAGGGCACGGCATGTCACCGGCGACATATGGGTGTTGAAGAAGGCGATGAGCAGCCCCGGGAGCAGCCAGCGGTTCCTGATGAGGCACATCGCCAAGTGAGGGGGGGAAAGGGCTTCGGGGGAGGGCACCAGCCACCAATCCGAGGGGGGGGCAAGACCCCAGAGCCGTGCCATGGGACAGGGGGCGGCCAGCTGGTGTGCCTAACCAGCACCTAATGTGTACCCAAAAGGGCAACCCAAGGGGCCCCAACAAGCCGGGCCCATGATCCTGGCGCAACAGATGAGAGAGCACTGGGCACGGGTACGTCACCAGAGGGAGGAGCAGGCGGAGGACATTGGCCGCTCTACCACCGAGCAGGGTGAGCGGATGATCACGGCCATCAATCGCATGGAGGCGGCCACAGAATGCTCCCTGAAACAAGCAGAGGCAAGGGACCAGAGGCTCCAGGTGGAGGTGCGGCTGGAGCGGAGACGGGAGGCCCCCCTGCATTCCCTCCCATCCCTCCAAGGATTGTGGGGCCCCTCTGTCCTCGCAATAAGTCTCCTTTGCTTCCTGGACCATGGCTGGCTGTGTTTCCACCAGGCTCCCAGCTCCCAGCACCCGTGGGGCCCCCCATCGCTGGACCTTCCGCGAGACCATGGCCCTGTGTAACCTGTGGCATTCCCCGGCTGTGCAATTGCTCCTGAGCTGCCCGGACAGCCTGTCCGGTGCCTATGCGAGTCTGAGCTCGGGGCTGCGCTACTTTGGCTATGAGGCGAGTGCCCATGATTGCGGGCTGCATGCAGAGACCCTGGGCCTGATTCCCTTTCCCGATGGGTGCATCCTGGAGATGAGGTGCTGGCATATGGGGTGGTCGGTGGCGGAGACCGTGTCTACTCTGTCTGTGTGCAGCCTGGCTGCCTACACAGCCTGTCTGAATGAGGGGGGCCCTGTCCTGGCCATGTCCTACTTTGGCTGTGTTCACAGGGCCCGTTGGTACCAGTGATCGCGTGGGGCAGTGTATCACCACCTGTTAGAGCTGGGTCACATTCCGTGGCCTCCTGCTGCTGACTATGGCTTGTCCGAGCCCACCGAGGCAGAGCTGGCGGCGCTGTCCGGTGTGTGGTCCCGTTCCAATGTGCAGTTGAGGCTCGCCACACAGGATCCCTTTGAGGCGTACTACCTGGTTGCCCACCACTGTGCTGCGCTACCAATGGAGCATGCTTCAGTGGCCCCACTTCATTCACCTGGCAGGCCACCCAGCCCGGGCCCCTTCGTTGCCCACTGCAGCTGGCTGTGAGGTCCCCTGTGCCTACCGTGCCCCAGTTGGTGACCCCGCAGAGAGCTCCTGCCTCCTCCCTGGCTGCCATGGGCTGATACCTGCTTCCTCCATGATGTCCCGGCCTTGCAACTGTGCTGCCTGTTTCCCGGGGTTCCACTGCCCCTGCCTGTGGCTCCGGGCCCCCTCCAGCACCACCACCACCCCGTTTGCCTCTGCAACCAGTGCTCCCCGCCGTGGCTGCCTTCTCCTGTGGCTGAGTCCTGCTCTCCGTGCCTCCATCCAGCTCCCCAGGTTGCTGCTGACCTTCCTCATCCGCCGCCGCTTCCTCCTGTGCCCGTGACCCCCCCCCCTTGGGTGCCTATGTGACCTCGGGGTTCTGGGGGGGCTGGTCTTCGCCTCCAGGCATCCGCCCGGGGGGTGCATCTGTGGACCGCCTGCACTGCTCTGGCTCTCCTGCATCCCCTCTATGGCACCCTTGTCGGCGCTTGGGGTGCCTGTCTGCCTCCTGGGCCATTCCCGGGCCGCTCCCTGTTCTGTGTGGCCTCCCCTTGTGCCTGTGGCCTGGCCTTTCGGGGGCCGCCCTTTCCAAGACTTCCTGTGTAGCTGTGGGGGTGCCCGTGCAGACTGTGCTGTTGTGGGGGTTCTGGTTGCCATTTCCCATGTCCTGGGCGGCCCCTGGCCCGGTCCCCCCCCCCTTCTTCCCTGTCATCGCCCCCCTGCCCCCTCCCCCCTGTGCCTATTGTGCCATGTGTGTTGTCTGTCCCGCTGTGTCCCCCCTTCCCTTCCCTTCCTTTCCCATGCAGGTGTGAGTGCGCACGGGCGTGTGTTCGTGCTGTGTGTTCCTCTGTTTCCTCGTTGTCTCTGTGCCTGCTGTGTGTGTTGTCGCAGCAGCTCTTCTCCCTCTTCCCCCTCCCTTCCCATTTTCCTTGTGTGGGCGTTCCCTGTAGGCACTTTTGGCTTCCTATGCCCTCAGTTGGCCATGTCTGCCTCCTGCCTCTCCCCGGTGCCTTGTGGGTGTTTTGACCACAGCCGGGAATCGGCATCACGTCTGTTGCGCTGCCCCGGCCTGTGGTCTGTCGGGCCAATTCCCTGCCATGGTCCCGGACCCATCATGTCTGTTCGGGGCCTTCCTGGATCACGGGCGGTGGTTGATCAGTTCACCACCACTGGGAATCCACTGTGGTGACTCGGGACCGCGTAACGTCTGAAATTACCCTGAGACTCAGCAGTGCAGGATGGGTTTGCAATGCAGCATGGACAGACAATTTTAAAAAGCAGACATTATTTTATTTATTTATTTATTTATTTATTCATTCATATTTATATCCCACCCCTCCTGAAACAGCTCGGGACATAATGGTGCAGGAAGTGAACTGGATGTTTGGTTTTTTCCTGTCCTGTACAGGGCTCCAGTACAAAGCCTTCTCTTTGATGGAAGCATGCCTGTCTCTCCCTGCATTGGCTCTCTTCCATGGGAATGTTCCCTTGTGGCTCAGCACTGAGTCACCATCACTGTAATTCTGAGGAGTACGATCTGTACATCCAACTAACCACGTTAGTCTGATTATATTAACAATAAAATATTGCCCCTTTGGTGAAGCTTTCAATACACCCAAAATAGCCAAGACCAAGGAGGTTGCTGCCTCATTCCCATGATTCTAACCTCGTGGTCTTACATGCAGGTGGGAGCTTGGTGCAATGCAGTAAATCACTGTGCCAGCAAGAGAGGTGTCACTTTTCGGAATAATCATTGTGAAGATATGAAAGCACAATGTTAACGCCTTGACAATACTCTGACAAACTGTTTTGTGCTCTTAAATTCAGCTCAATGACAACTTCTGCATACGGTGTCATTATCCTGAAATGTATCTGTGACCCTGGCTTACCCTGTGACCCTGGTTCCCAAGTCTCCTCAAAGAATAAACCAGAAATTCTTCTTTATTGAAAAAATGCATTTCAATATTTCACCCTAACTGGACATAAACTATTCGATATGATAAACTACTAAACCCATTTAATTTACTTCTCAGAAATGATTCCCTGTTTAGCCAATGAAAAGCCTAAGGGCAAACAGAATCCATGAGAGTTTTCCGCTCATTCATAATATCTGGCTCATAGCATGTTCCTCACCCTGGGCCAGACCAATAGCAGCCATGGAGTCGCCAGTCACTCTAACTTTCACACCTATATCATGAACATTTCTTGCCTTTTAATATTCACGAATCTCAAAAACACCTAGTACCATGCTGTTATGAGTTGCACCTTCAGGAAATGGTAATCTATCAAGATGGATGTTAGAAATGGTTTACAGTCTCTGCATGTGGACAAGCTCAGATCCAAATTCACCACTGGACCCTACCCCTCCGATAGATTGGGTATCTACCCCACACCTAAATTTTCCTTTGCTTTGGTAAAGTTCAGATGTGACTTCAGATCTGAAATTGGCAGGGTAAGTTCAGTAATAATATGTCTGAGGCTAAGTTCACATATTATGACACTGCCAGTGAAGGGTAAGCTACTATATGATCTATATCAGAGCCTTGCTAGGGCTAGAAATTTGGGCCTGACCCAAGACCTGGCCTGATGCAGGCAGGCTTTTCCAAGCCTGTTTGATTTGTCTGGGTGGCCTCATCTCCTACCCCCATGGAGCAGCATAACATTGTGGCACTCAATCAGGGGCGGGGCTATGTGAAAAAAGGGACAGGGCTAAAGCTTTCCCTTGCCCCATTCCAATTTGGTTATGTTCCCCACAGAGCGCCATGACAACAAAGTGCCCGACCTAACCTGGCCCCCATGGAACCATTCAGGCTTGGACCTAGTGGCGTGCCTCTAGTCTACTACACAGCAGCTTACTCCAAGTTACCTCTAATTCACATTAATGAGGTTGGCACTGCTGTTTGGGGTGACTGAAGAGCATGCCAATTCAGAAAGACATCACTGCAGAGGAGCACAGCATAGGCTAACCCACCACCCACTCATCCCTGTCACCACCTCAGAGCATGGAAGCAAGAGGAGAACATCAGCAGAGCAATGTAAGTTGGCTGGAGGAGAGTGGATGGGTGGGATTTTTTCACCTAGAGTTCAAACATGACAGCCACTCTGTAGTAGCTTACTCTTCATGTCATGTCTGAACACTCCAACAGTACTATGTTGGAGTGTTTCCTCTCCCACCTCCCCCCACCTCTCTCCTGTCCTCCTTCCCTCCCGCTTCCCTTGAGGAAATCTCCTCCCTACACTCCTCCTCCAACCCCTCCACTTGCCCCCTGGACCCCATTCCTTCCCGCCTCCTGACCTCCATTCCACTGTCGCCCCTCCTCTCCTGCACATCATCAACCTCTCCATCTCAACTGGCTCCTTTCCCTCTGCCTTTAAACATGCCACTGTCTCCCCCATCCTCAAAAAGTCCACTCTGGATCCCTCTGAACCCTCTAATTACCATCCTGTCTCACTCCTCCCTTTTGCTTCCAAATTCCTTGAACGGGTTGTCTACTCCCATTGCCTCGCCCACCTCTCCGCCAACTCCTCCCTTGACCCCCTCCAATCTGGCTTCCGCTCCCTTCACTCTACCGAAACTGCTCTGGCTAAGATCACCAACGATCTTCTTGTTGCTAAATCCAACCGCCTTTATTCTATTCTTGTCCTCCTGGATCTCTCTGCTGCCTTCGACACTGTTGGCCACTCGCTCCTGCTTGAATCACTTCACTCCCTGGGATTCCAGGACTCTGTCCTCGACTGGTTCTCCTCCTACCTTTCTGACCGCTCCTTTAGTGTATCGCTTCCTAACTCCTTCACTCTTCCAACCCCTCCACTTGCCCCCTGGACCCCATCCCCTCCCACCTCCTGACCTCCTTTGCCTCCACCATCACCCTCCCCTCCTGCAAATCATCAACCTCTCCCTCTCTACTGGCTCCTTCCCCTCTGCCTTTAAACATGCCACTGTCTCCCCCATCCTCAAAAAGTCCACTCTCTATCCCTCTGAACCAGCTCAGATCCAGAATAACTTCTACACCGGGTTGGATGCAGTAGGTGAGAGGAGCATGAGATTATGGAGGCACCGTCTGGTCAATCTTTCTGGGAGGAGTTTCAGGAATTGACGCCGGCCAATGCAGTGGATGTCCTGGGATCTGTTCAAGCCACAAGTTGTGAACTAGATCCGTGCCTGTCCTGGTTGGTGAAAGCCTCCAGGGAGACATTGGGGTCGGTTCTGGCGAGGGTGGTTAATGTGTCCCTTCGGCAGGGGTGGCTGTCGCCCAGTCTCAAGGAGGCTGTGGTGCGCCCCCTGCTGAAGAAGCCTTCGCTGGAAGTGGACGCACTCACCAGTTACCGCCCTGTCTCTAATCTTCCCTTTTTAGGGAAGGTTATTGAACGGGCAGTGGCTCTGCAGCTCCAGGCGCATCTAGACAGTATCGGTTTCCTTGACCCTTTTCAGTCTGGGTTCTGCCCCGGCTATGGTACTGAGACAGCGATGGTGGCTTTGGTGGAGGAACTCCGCCGGGAGATGAATGCAGGATGTTCGACATTCTTGATCCTGCTAGATCTCTCAGCCGCTTTTGATACCATGGATCATGGGGTGCTGCTGACGGCTGGGAGACCTGGTGGGGGCTGGACGGGACTGTCCTTGGGTGATTCCGCTCATTCCTCTCGGGGAGAAGCCAGCGGGTGGTGCTGGGAGCTGAAACCTAGAGTTCCCGGGCCTTGACCTGTGACATTCCACAGAGTTCAATTCTGTCTCCGCTTTTGTTTAATGTGTATATGCAGCCCCTGGGGGAGATTGTGAGAGGGTTCGGGGTGTGGCGTCACCAATATGCTGATGACACTGAGGTGTACCTCTTGTTTTCAACCGACCCAGGCCCTGCTGTCTCGTTGCTTTCCCAGTGTCTGGACGCCATGACGGATTGGATGCGGCAGAGCAGACTGAAGCTCAATCCTGATAAGATGGAGGTGATGGTGGTGGGTAGGGTGAGGGAGGTGCCAGCTCCTCCGGTAGGGGGGGTCTGCCCTCCTGTAGCCCAGCAGGTTCGGAGTCTGGGGGTGGTTTTGGATTTGGGTCTCCGTCTGGATCGGCAGGTGGGGGCAGTGGCTAAAGCCGCCTTCTGCCAGCTGTATCTAGTAAGGAGGCTGCGCCCATACATTTCCGGGCCCGACCTGACCACTCTTATTCACGCCTTCATCACCTCAAGGCTGGACTACTGCAATGCACTCTACGTGGGGCTTCCCTTGGTTCTGGTTCAGAGGCTGAAGCTTGTGCAGAATGCAGCGGCCCGTCTCATCAGAGGGAAGAGGCGGCGGGAGCGTATAACACCTGTGCTCTGCACTCTGCACTGACTGCTTATAGAGTACTGAGCCAGATTCAAGGTGTTGGTGTTGATCTATAAAGCCCTACACGGTCTGGGCCCCTCATACCTTGGGGACCGCCTTGCCTTCCATGCCTCAGGGCGATCCCTGCGGTCTGCCGGGGGCGCCTTCTTGGAGGTCCCCTGTGTTAAACGAGGGGCCACAATGGAGAGGGCATTTTCGGTGGCTGGACTGCGACTCTAGAACTCCCTCCCGGAGAAAGCTCACCTGGCCCAGGGTCTGATGGCATTTCGTCGAGCCTGTAAGACCTGACTGTTCACCCAGGCCTTCGGAGGGAAGGGTGAGAGGGTAGGATAGGTTGAGGGGTTGGGGGGGTTATAGTAAACATTGGGGGGGATTACTCTTTTTAATTATTTTTATCTTGTGATGTTTTTATGAGTTTTGTTGTTTTATCTGTTGTGAGCCACCCCGGGATTCCGTGGGCATGAAGGGGCGGCCAATAAATGCACATAAAAAAATAAAAAAATAATCCCTCTAATTACCGTTCTGTCTCATTCCTCCCTTTTGCTTCCAAGCTCCTTGAACGGGTTGCCTACTCCCGCTGCCTCGACCACCTCTCCACCAACTCCTCCCTTGACCCCCTCCAATCCAGCTTCTGCCCCTTTCACTCCACTGAAACCGCTCTTGCTAAGATCACCAACAATCTTCTTGTGGCTAAATCCAACCGCCTTTACTCTATTATGGTCCTCGTTGATCTCTCTGCTGCCTTCGACACTGTTGACCACTCGCTCCTACTTGAATCACTCCACTCCCTTGGATTCCGGGACTCTGTCCTCAACTGGTTCCTACCTTTCTGACCGCTCCTTCAGTGTATCTCTTCCTAACTCCTCCCCCTCCTCCTCCCTGCCCCTCACGTTCGGGGTTCCCCAAGGCTCTGCCCTTGGCCCTCTCCTCTTCTCTATCTATACCCAATCCCTAGGCAAACTCATTGCCTCCCACGGGTTCCAATACTACCGATACGCTGATGACATTAAACTCTCTCTCTCTACTCCTTCCTTCTCCCCCTCTGTTCAAGCTCGTCTCACCAACTGCCTCTCCGATATCTCCGCCTGGATGTCTCAACGCCAACTCAAACTGAACATAGCTAAAACTGAACTCCTGATCTTCCCTCCCAATCCTTCCTCTCCCTCTTCCCTGTCAATTACCATTGATGGGGTCTCCATCCTCCCTGTACCCCAAGCTCACAGCTTGGGCTTCATCTTTAACTCGCACCTCACCTTCAAACCCTACACTGACTCAGTTGCCTAATCCTACTACTTCTCCCTCCACAACGTTGCCAAGATCTGCCCTTTTCTGTCTGTCTCCTCTGCCAAAACTCTCATCCACGCCCTAGTCATCTCACACCTCGACTATTGTAACCTCCTCCTCACTGGCCTTCCCCGCTCTCACCTTTCTCCCCATATCTCTGTTCAAAACTCTGCTGCCAGGATCATCCACGTAGCCCATCGCTTTGACCACATGCAGTCTCTCCTCTCCTCTCTCCACTGGCTCACTCTTCCTGAGCGTATTCTGCACAAGCTCCTCGTCTTCACCTACAAAGCCCTTCACAACCTCGCTCCCCCCTACCTCTCTGCCCTTATCTCCCTCCGAACCCCTGCTCAAGCACTCTGCTCCTCTTCCATCCCCTCCCTCACCCTCCCATGCCTCCCCTGCTCCCCCAACCACCTTAGTCCTTTCTCCCTCGCTGCCGCGCACACCTGGAACTCCCTCCGTGCCCTCGTCCGCCTGGGCCCCACCCTCCACACCTTCAAGTCCCTCCTCAAAACCCACCTCTTCCGTTCTGCCCTTCCGAACTCTTGCTAATCAGTCCCACCTAGGATTATCCCCCACCTGTTATCTGTAAACTCTGAATGTACTGTAACCAAGCCAAGAACATGTACCTGAATTCTTGCATCCTCATGATTGTTGCATCCCCTTGTCTCTTCCCTCTGTTCCCCCTTCCCTGTCTCCCCTCCCCCTGTCTTTAGATTGTAAGCTCTCGGGCAGGGACCGTGTCTATCTTATTCTCTGTAAAGTGCACTGCCAAGTACATCGCTGCTGCTATATAAATGCTAATAATAATAATAATGTAGCTGGTAGGGCTGAAATGAGAATAATTTATTTCTTGTGAAAATCTCACAAGAATTGACAACTGTTACTGAGATCTCAGGATGATCTCGATAATTGTGCAAGATCTCAACTGAGACTTTTTCTGGATATACCATTTACCATTACTTCTCACCATGTACCGCGTCCTTCCTGGTAATGAACATACGCAAAATGGCCACCACAGCTATTCTGTGCATGTGTATCCCTCTTCCAAAATGGTGCGGCAGCATTGCTGCCAGTTTGGAAAAATGAAGCCATTTGTGCATGTGCATTACCAAGATGAACACGGGACACGATAAACGATATGTTGAGAAAAATGCTTGACCAAGGAAGTGTCAAGGGTCAGAATTTTCTTGATTATCGATTCTTGCAAAAAACAGGGCAAGAACCATGATTCTCAGTGAGAATCTAAAGAATATTGAGATTGAGTTTCAGCCCTAGTAGCTGGACACCTACTGTGTAGTGTAGTCTGATCAAACCCTATAACCCTGAAATTAATTTCATTATATAAAATATTTAATGAATTTGCACACTGAACTGAGTCAGGTAAAATCTGTAGAGTGGCTGTAATGAGCGCTGGCATAGTGAAATACATACCCTTTTCGTATATATATGTTATCCCTTTAGAAACAGTGGAGTTGTGAGACACTCAACGCTTTGTCCTTACATGGCGATGACCAGGAATTTGAAAGGTTTGTGAGTTGCAATAAGCCTTTTTGATCCTGGTCTTTGTTCTAAGTCTGAAAGCCCAAATTCAGGTAAGTATTCAGCAGTTTGAGTAGGACATTTTGCACAGTCCACCCAATCTTCTGTCTGCAGTGTCTTGTAGACCTCCCCTGCAGAACCCTAACTGAGAATTCATAGAAACTAAAATGAGACTGTCCCTAGCCATCTCAACCATGATTTACTCTACCCATGCTAAGGTGGGTCTGTATTCAGAGCTGCAGGCTGTCTCAATCCTCCACCTCTGCCACTGAGCCTCTACGTAGAACACCTTGACTCTACAGCTACGTTAATGAGTGGAAAAGGTCACAGCAATTCCTTAGCCCCTCCCCCTTCCAGCACAAGCATACCCATTGTGATGTTATAGTTCTCCAAAGGGGCAGAGACAGCCTAAGTCAGGCGGGCAAAGGCTTGGGACTAAAGCCGCCTCAAGCTGCTTTAGCAGGAGGGGCGGGGTATAAATTACGTAAAATAAATAAATATAAATAAAATAAAATGAAGGTGACCGTAACATAAATAACCCTGTGGACTCCAGATGTGTTGCACAAGCAATGCTTCTAGTCCACTGTCTGTACTTAAAGCAAGTATCTTGACTTCGTTTTGAAGAGGAATGTGACTCGCTTTTAGGAAATAAATAACCATTTCATTTAAGAGACTTTAGGTTTTGTTAGACCAACCAACAGAAACTGCACTCCCATTAGCATGTACAGGCCTAATAAAGGCACCCAATTTCATTATTTTTTAATGCTGAGAATAGCTGTCACATTAAGAACACCACAAACAAGTCCTTTATTTGCCCACTGAACATGCACAGCCCAGACAGCTGACATGAAACTATTTACACAATGCACTGGCTGGGAGTGACCACCACATGGGACAAAAGGATGTTCAAGTATCTGGACCCATCCACACTGTGGTCCCTCTGCTGAGACTGCCATTTGGGACATTAGCTTTTGAAAATGAGGATATTTGGCCACTCAAAGCTGGAATGAGACCAATTCATTTCACGCAGGAAAACAAACAGCTGTCAAGTGATGCCAATTTTCGGACACTATCTGCTTGGGTTGGACTCAGATTGGAGACATAAAGCTGGAATGTCCCATGTCTCATTAACAAAGGTCTCAATGTCCCCTGAATGTCCCCTGTATTCTTAGTTTTCAATGAGATGTCAAGCTCGTTGCTCAGAAAATACAAAGGTTTAACACATTAGTAGGTGGATGCCTCACCTGAATCAGTGCCTCGAGATCCTCTGATTCGACACAAATGTGTTCACGAAGAAATTCTGCCTTCTCAGAGGCTATTGTATTTTTCTGACTGCTTTCAAAAGGTTGCTCCAAGGCACGAAAGACAAGGCCTCCGGTCACCAGGTAGGCTACAACCACGACAAAGATGGCCACCACCGTTTTCCACTTCATTACCGTCTGCAAGCCCTGGGAGGGCGTTTCCATGGTAGCAACCATAGTTGTCCGAGAGGAAACAGAGAGTCGTGGTGTTGGGCAATGCCCGTTAGTCCTGGGTTCACAAGCTGGTACAGCTGAGGGAACAGCCACTAAAATGAAAAAACAAAACAAAGGGTTATGTTAAAAATCTTTAGGGGAAACCTAAGCTTGATTCTTTGACCCTTTTTAAACAGGCCTCTCCCACTCATGAACATGCAGAAATCTGTGTGTTCATGAGTGGGAGAGGCCTGTGTGAAGGACACGGCGCGGGTGCACACGGAGAGTGGGGGTTGCATGTGCGCTCCCACCTAACAAGCATCCCCACTCACCAACCACTCATCCCCAACGCACGGAGCAACCGGGGGAAACAGAGGTTGCTCTGTGCGTGGGGATGAGTGGAGGGGGAGTGGGGATGCATGTGCAGCTATGTCATGGCCCGCCCACCCACCATGCATGCAGCGGTGCACCCATGCACCCCCCACCAGGCGGCGCCGTTTTAAAGCGGCCTTTGATATTTCCAACACATAACTTCAAAAAGCATTCATGGGAAAACTTGTTACTTTATCATAAACATTTATTTATTTATTTGATGTTATATCCCACCCTTCCCCAAAGGCTCAAGGCAGGTAAAGACGTTGTAAAAAACATACCAGAATAAGAGTCCATAGAAACACATCAAAATCCCATACAAACTCCTACCTCCAACCCTTTTCCTCACCTGCCAAACAGAAAAATCTTACATTCTCTCCAGAAAATGCTTGGGCTTTGACAAACCTTCAGGGGAACGGAGTTCCAAAGTAGTGGGGCAGCCACAGAGAATGCCTCTTTGCATGCCCTTGTCATATAAACCTGACAGGCAGATGGTACCTGCTCCGGGCTGACTGCAGGGCTCCTGAATGGAGCACAGGTGAGGAGATGGCCTTTTAGATATGTGGGTCCCAGGTCATGTCAGGATTTGAGATCAATAACAGGATCTTGAATTGTGCCCAGAAAGCTACTGAGAGCCAGCAAGCACAGACTGTACTGGCGGTGCTGACAGCGACCCATTACTGACGAGGTGGGCTGCCATGTCCTGCACAAGCTGCAATAGCAGAAATAGTCATCAAGGGCAGTATCAAATAGAGCACATTACAGTAATCTTGCGTCTGTCAGGGCCAGGCTTCAGGCTTGGATGGGGCTGGTGTTGCCACCCTGCATCACCATCTGGCTTCTCCTGGCAAGAGGTTTCTTTATATTTCCCTATGTTGCTTGTTTTAGTGGTCCCACCAATCTGGCTTTCTGATTGGCTCCCAATTGTAAATAAGGCATGCTGGGAGCAACAAGAAGCCAGTGGAGCATCTGTATTCACTTCTCTTCACTTCCTCTGGTTTCTCTTGGGTGTGTCTCTGGAGAATTCTAATAGGCTTTCTCCCCTTAGCACGTGTTCCAACTCTGCCTCTAGCTTATGCCTTAATTCTCCCCTAGTTGTGTCCCTATCCCTACTGAAGCTGCTGTATCTTTGTATGCTTGGTGTTCGCCTGCAAACTCTAAAGGTCCCTGTTTCCCCCTCTAGTGTAGGTCTGGATCAATGTGTACTGGTGAACTCTGGCTTTTTTCCCTCAAGAACCCCTGGGATCCGGCAACCATTTTGGCATTGTATGGCCTGGTTTCTCATAGTTGGTGTTCTCACACACCCCACACCCCAGATTCTAGATAACTTCTCCCCTTCCCAAGTTTCCCTGTAGCTTGTGTCTAGAAATATTGTATGCTCAGTTCCTTGCCGTGTGGCTTGTTCCCCTTAGGATGCTGTACCATTTTCTAAACTAGAATCTGGATTATGGATTTCCTCAGGGGCGGATTGGGAAATCAAAGTGGCCCGGGAAAATATAGTGTTAGTGGCCTTGTGCCGGCGGCTTTGCCGCCTGCGCGCCGGAAACGGGCCAAGGGGGCGTGGCTTGGGGGCGTGGCTTGGGGCGGGCAGAGTGTACCAGATTTGGGGCCTATCGGAGCTGAGTCCCCAGACTCAGATCCTCAGCAGCCTGGCAGGGGTGAGCGGGAGGTTATGGGGGGATGGCAGGGGGGAGACTGCCACTGGGTGGGTACTGGCCCTCATTTCAGTGCTCTGGCTCCCCAAATCACTCCGTTTCAGTGCTCAGTGGC